>JAKCPI010019897.1:0-36288 GCA_023213315.1 Euborellia annulipes | reverse complement strand
TTTAGAGACAGACAGACATCATCAGCTGGGATCATCTGACGATATAAGAGAGTGAGGATTATATCAAATCTCTTATATATTAAACACAAGTACACATTAGAAAAACCTTTTTTTTTAAATCTGTCCGCACTAAACCAAATTAACCTTTTTATTAATATGAAATCAGAAAAAATAAAAGGGAAAACTATAAGTGAAACTAAGATGAAGTAAGTTTCTATTTTTTTCGACTTATAAAAAATGTCTGAGGAGGCGATTAGCCTAGGGAATAAAGCAGTTAAGCTTGAAGACAACTCAAGTTCAAATCCAACTCATGACTAAAACTCAATTTGAGATGCTTTCTCCCGAGGAAGGGAAACGAAAACCCACCTCAGTATTATTCACATGAAAGTTACCTCCCAGAGTAACCACAACCTCTCAGTTCTGACTAATGACTGATGAGAGAAAAATGTTTATTTTATTTAAAACTAAAAACACCAAGTGATATGTTTCAATATATCAAATACTTGATACTTTTTTCATTATTTGGAATTTTATTTTAATAAGTGATACAAATACTAAATGAAATTTATATTAAATTTCGTTTATAGTTTGAAACACTTCTGAAGATGACACACCAATACCATTTAGGCCAATAGATAATACCAAAATTTTTTTGCTTTTGTTTGTAATATAACCTTAAAATGATCCGGCACACAGGGTGATGTCTTATGACGTCAAAGATTCAGTCTTCCTTATATACGAACCCTGAAATATTACCTATGTCCTATTTATATATATCTTTCTATCGGATTCTAAATAATCTCTATGTTGACAAAAAAAAAATTTGGGTGTGACAGCACCCAATGAAGGTGCGGTCAAAGACACTGGCTTTTGTTGTTGCTTTTTAATGATTTGATATAAAAGTATGATTATAATATAATAAAAAATTATCATTTTTATTTATTTAGGTCTAATTAATTAAAAAAAAATTAATTAAAAAAATGAAGTAATTAATTAAAAAGACCCTTTGTGACGTCACGTAAAAGAAATTTTCTAGGCTATTATTAAGATTTTTTTTATTTATTAGGCCGGGTTTATTTATACATAATGAATTAACTTATTATATTATACTTACATTGTTAGACTAATTTGATGATTAGTATGAAAAGATGATAAATTGAGAAAAAAAAAAAATAGATTTAATTTATATCTAAAAATTTCGTGTAAATCTCATATAAGAGATAATTCTCACGAAATGCTCCCCACCCTCATTATCATATCATACCAGTATATAAAATAGTAAATTCCACTGTCATTCACGCCAGTTACAAAAATGGATTTGTGCAGTTCACTTCGTGTTTCATTATTTTTCGGTCGAATTTTAGGTGTCTTTCCTTTATCAATCCGTGGACAAATTCATCAAAAAAAAATTTCTCTATGTAAATTCTCTCTAATTTGGAGTCTTGTAGTTTTGGCTTTTAAAATGTTCACGGTTTATCACTTTTTTAAACTTCCTTCATCGGATATTGCACATTCGGTTAAAGTTGTTATGACTTTTGCTACATGTTTATCCCAAGCCATTATTCATATTTTCATTCTCATAAAAATTAATTCTCTTATTCAATTGTTAACAAAATCAAATGAATTATTTCATGAAAATCTTAAAAGATTATTTTATTATATTTCTATAATTGCTCCGGTTTATTTTATGCTACTTTTCGGTGTTATAACTTCTTCACATGTTGAAAGTTTTATAGAAGAGGGATGGAATTATTTCAAGTCCCGTGATTTAGATTATTTACTTTATTTATATGATTTAAAAATGTTTCATCTTATTGTCTTTTACCTTGCTTTTATTTATTTTATCAAGATTAATTTAAAAAAATTAAACGTTGATATAATGTCATTTACATCTAATGACAAATCATCTCCGTGTGAAAATTCTCGAAGAATCCCAAATGAAATAACTTATTTTAAAGATCGTTTTAATAATCTTCGTACATTATCAGAAGAAATCAATTCGTTTTTTTCCATAATTGTACTTCTATGTTTCATTCTTTTCTTTGCGTATATCATGCAGCAGATGTTTGCTTTGTTGTCTTCCTGTTTGGGAAGTTATGAACAAGATAATTGTCATAGACTTTTAATTCCTTTGATTGTTCATTTTATCACAATTTTATCAACGATTTGTTTAATGTGCAGCTCAGCAAGTTATGAGGTAAATAAAAAGGATTTATTTATTCAAAAATGGTAAGGCTAGTCATACAAATGATTTTTTTTATAATGCCTCGGATAGTACTTACAGAACTGAAGATTTCAAATTTTTTTGTTATCATGACAACTTCAAACAATTTTGTGGGAATATACATTTTAAAAATCATCTTCTAGAGCGAAAAAAACTGAAAAAGTACATCAGTGAAGTCTAGTACTCTTTGACCTTTTTTATTCATTTTTATTTTTTTTTTAACCCTTTTTTGACTACTAAGGTCATTTAGGGGTATTATTTTATTATTATTCCACACGCTGATTGCTCGGGATCATCAATCCCGAGCTTTCGCCGTGCTTGGCATTGCTTAACTGCAATGATTGTGGTGATTCTTGCTCTTCTTCGTTGCCAGGCTCTCGATTTTTTTTATTCAAAAAACTTTGTGATGAATGCCAGAAGAGTATCTAACTTAAATATAAATTTTATTAATATTGTAGACCATTCCATTCTTGAGATATTTTGTCATCCATAGAGACAATTTTTTTGGCCTCAAAACGTGTATTTCCATTAAAATCACGGTATTCAAATTTTTTGTGATCTCAAATGTTTCTATATAGTATCATGTATTGTTATACATAAATTTTTAGGACAGTGAAAGTGATAAACCCGAATTTTTCGTTGAAATTTTTTTATGAAGATCAACTCTGCTAAGAATTTCATTTCATTTATTTTTTTGCAGGGGAAACAAACTGGAGTGTTAGTGCATCAACTTATTACAAGAGAAATAGATCCTGATATAAGAGAGGAGGTATAAAAAAAAAAAAAAACTTATTAATTACTAAATTTAAAGTTTTCAATATCCAATTTTAACATAGATTAAAATTTTTAGTCCAGGTTAACTGTTGAAATTTGGCACAGTTTACTTTAATTTTTGGAACAAAGTTCTTTAACGCTGCTTACGCAGGGTGAATTGGGAGAAAATGTAACGTAACAAAAACGCGTTCCTAACATAAATGCGTTCCTAGCGCCCGAGGGACGGCGAAGGAAGGCGAGATTAGCCGAAGTCTTGGCGAGGCCACGCCCACCTTCTCCTTCTTTTTATTTCCTTATATCTGCCGTATGTTTGCTTTTTTTTTATAAATTTGTTTGTTCTTTATTGACATTACGGCTGCTGATATTTTTTGAAATTTATTTTTTACGGTCTTTTTCGACATCCATAGACTCAGTTCACACTTTTCTAAATTAATTCATAATATAATTTTAAAAAAAAATTAAAATTAGTATATAATTATATATACTCTTTTAATTTTAATTAGATATACAGTATAGTAATGTCAAATCATGTCTAATGACGAGTCCGCTTACTTTTACTATTATTTTTCCAGTTTTTCTTTGATGAATCTACACAAATAAAATAAAGCTCATTTTTAAATCGATTTTATATATCAATAATTAATATTTATTAAATCAAACAGCCAAAAAAAGGGGTGCCGCCGGGAGTCGAAGCATGGACCTGCAAGTGTACATGCTTTAAATTTCAATTTGTTTCAGCTTCAAAATTTTTCATCAGAATTATCATATAAAAACATTGAATTTACCGCATGTGACTTTTTTTCACTAAATTTATCTCTTTTAACTTCTGTAAGTAAATTTGATTTTTTTTTTTTTAATAATTAGACAAAATGAATTTTGAGTGTTATTTTTAATTTTAGCTGGTTGGTACCGTGACGACGTATTTGATAATTTTACTGCAATTTAAAAAGGAAGAAGACAAAGAACTGCAAATGCATCCGCCTGAACTTACTACACAACAAGTTGAGAATTTTGATTTTAACGACATTTTTAATACTACAATTTCATAAACTTAAACTCTATTAATATTAATTAAAATAATATTAATGTTTTCACGAGAAAAAGAAGAAATTTAAGAATGTATACGAAGGTTTTTCATTTCTAAAAAATTTCACCTGATCACCTTATACCCAATTTTTTTTTTTTCGTTGTTTTTTTAAGATTGTTATAAAATTTGATCAAACGTCTTTATTACTATGACTGAGTTTGAAAAAATTTTGTCTATTGGAAGCTGAGAAAACTAGCTGATGATGCTAATTTACCACTCCTTGAGGGCCGATTTACTCCTCAATTAGTCGCAGAAAAATAAGTAAAATAAAATCTACTCAAACACGAGCTTACATTACTCATTTCTGGGGTCTTTAAGACCAGAAACCTAAAGAAAAATTTAAAAAATTGAGGAGGGGGTTAAATTTCTTTGTTCAAATTCAATTGACTGGTTCTAGGCCCTACCTATATTTGGAGAGGAGGAAGAAAATACTAATAGATCAAAATACACCAAAGCTTCTCGTGCTTAGGGTCGCGGGTTCGCTTCCCGCCTCAAGGGAAAAAGATTTATTTCATTTGAACTGGTTACCAATAATTTGAAATAAATAGGGATGGGGTCTAAATGACTTTAGATGTCGAAAAAGTTCTTTAAAAAATTAAAAAAAAAATTTACTATTTAAAAAAAAAAATGTCCTTTTTACTGTTGCGTGTATTTGATATAAAAGTATAATTATAAAATTAAAATAATGATATTATTTTTTACATATGTCTATTTAAAGGATTAAAAAGGATTAAAAAAATTAAATAATTAATTAGAAATAAAAGATAATTCTGACGTAATGCACCCCACCCCGATTATCATAACATACCAGTATATAAAATAGTAAATTTAAGAGGAATTCACATCAGTTATAAAAATGGATTTGTGCAGTTCTCTTCGAGGTGAAAATATATTAGCTAAAAATTATATTAAGTTCATTATAAAAATTGCATTCATGGAATTACTGGATAGGAGTAAGTGACAATTTGCAAAACATCTGTTCCTTGTACTGAGGATAGTCCTTAGAATAAAATTCACATTTGGAGTTTCTTAGTCTTAAAATTTTCACGATTTATTCCTTTGTTAATACATGGATGGATTTCTTGAGGTATATATATATTATTTATGTTTCGCTCAGGGGCCCACGTCTTGTGGGTACGTGGATGGCGACCACGAGCTGCCCGAGCTGGGACAGGCAGTTCTTTGTATGTCAGTCTCTTCCTTCCTCTTTTCAACGTGCGACGGGCCGGCCTATCCTATTTCTTCCGGTCGCAAAAGCGAATGATAAATTAGAGGGAGTAAGTTAGGTTCGCTGACCCCGCATCCCGGGAATAAGATGAGGACAGAAGAAGAAGAAGATATATATTATTTATACCGATGGCCACAGGGGACATTCCACACGCTTGTTCTTCAAGGCCACCATCCCGAGGTTCCGCCGCATTGCTTGGTCACGATCTTGGTGACTGCCCTCCAAACAGGCCTTCCGATCAAACTTATATCAAACGATATAACTTTAAAAAAAAATTATAAATCTAAATGCGATATTAGTTATCAAGACAAGCAAGTCGCCCTATATTTCCTCTTTGATTACAAGCAGCGGCCAATTTCTGGATGGGTGACTTAGAGGAAAATGGCTTTTGAACGCCCAAAAGAAGCCATCGATTAAATATTATTTTTCTCTAAATATAATTGAAAATTGTATAATGGCCTCTGTAGCCGAAAATGACATTAAATTAAGTATTAAAAAAAAAATCAATTGACGCCGTATTATCGAAGTCTAGGCACTAATAATAATTGTTATGCATCTTTATTTTATTTTCTGTGTTCAAAATGTAAACAAATATTAAATAACTTTTTTTGAATTTAATTTTCGGCAATACTCACAAAATTATTAGTAATATTTGCAAATTCTTTTCAAAATTAATATTAAATGCGAATAGATTTAAAAAAATTATTTTATCCACCAAATCGTAAATTTTATAATTTGTTAAGAGAACTTTTGAACAGGTAAGGTTACGTTTTATCATTTATGCAAGTTTTTTTTACACTTTCTTTTAAACCATCTGCTTCTTTTATAAATATTTATTTTAATCTAGTTTATAATTATACTTTTATAAGCCTTATTTGTAACTAACATAAGTTTTAAGTATAACCAGCTAATATTCTAAATATTTTTTTTTTAGAGTAGATGCTGAAAGAATCCGTGACGTTGGGCCTGATTATGCTTGTGCAGAATGGCTAATGAGAAATGGCGCGATCGTTAAATGGAGTAATTCAAAAAAATATCTTAGATCTTATGATGACCTTGAAGAGGAAATTAAAGAGAATATTCCTCATACAATTGAAGAAATTTATGCCAACGATAGTTCCATTCACTCTATTGGATTTGATTATTTTAGTAAAGTTTTTTTTTTTATTAATTTTATATTAGTAACAATTTAGTTTCTCTTTCGCTGAATCTTTGATTAAAGTTGAACTTTTTGCTGATAAGATGGCGTTAGGGGTCTTAAAATAGTTAGCCAAAAACCCAACTACTACGGAAATTTGCTAACAGGTGGCAGAGCTATATTTAATCCCATCAGTGGCGGCTCGCTAGGGTAGGCAAGGTAGGCGACGCCTACATTATAAATATACAAATGAAAAATATTTATCAATTTTATTATATTTATTAAGTTTAAAAATATTTAGTTTCATAAAATAATTACTATATTTATTAATTAATATATATGATTTTGCAAAAAAAAAATTTGAAACATTTCAGAACCTCGTATTTATAAAGTAAAGGCGATATTTTTCTTTGCCTATTTACTGCCTATACTCCACACTCCGCTGCCCACATTTCTAGACAGTCGCGCATGCGCACAGCAGTGATAGCTAGCGCTATAAGTCGAACGGTTAGGCGATGAACTAAGTAGCCTATGCCAAGCCGATGACAAGTGTTACCGTAGAGCGCAATTTCTCATGTTTAAAACGCATAAAAAATTATTTAAGAAACTCAATGTCGCAGGAAAGGTTGTCTTCTCTTTCGTTGTTATCAATAGAAAAAGATTTATTAGTTCAAATTTCGAAACAAGATAACTTCACAGATCAAATTATTGGATTATTTTCTAAATTAAAAGATAGGCGAATAGATTTAATTTACAAAAATAAATAAATACGCCTTTTTTCTTTCTTTTTTTCTATTTTTCGTAAGTAATATATATATATATTGTCGCCTACCCAGTTGTCTCGGTCACGAGCCGCCACTGAATCCCATGTGATTTTCGTTGATCTTTAATAATGAATAGGCTAGCCTGCCATCTTTTGCAAGATTGTTAAAATATTTGACCGTTAATTTTTAAATAAATACGAAAGATCCAATTATACTCTCTCATTTCATTTATATCCAATACATATATAAAAAAGTAACAAAAATTTAAAATTCTTTTATTTTCAGGAGGGTGTGTAAATATTAGAAAAATACAATTTGTAAAATGTAGTGATTTGGATGATACGGCAATGGAAAAATTGGAAATTTTAAAAAATTCCTTAACTTATCTAAGAATTCAACGCTGTGGTAATATTACAGATGCTGGTATAAAATCTCTTGGCAATTTAAGGTATACTTGAAATAAATAATTCTTTAATTAAAAGTAAATAAATAAAAAAAAATTTTTTTCAGTAATTTAAAATATCTGGAATTAAATAATTTAATAGGCGTTGAACATCCGTTCAAATGTTTAAGAAGTTTGACCCACCAACTTCATTCATGCTGCATAATATTTGATGATAATAAGAGAAATTGTTAAATTAACAAAATTTTCATTTTCTAAAATAAAAAGAATGTAATAAAATTAGAAATCACTTTAAGTAATGCAAAACATATTATTCATAAAGATTTCAGCTACTTGTAAAGAATTTCGGACTCAGAGAACAATATACCGATATACATGTCATGGATTATAAATATTAAAAAAAAAATATATATAATCTTACATTATGGTAAGGTGCTGTGCGACAGTCACACCAGATTTTTTTGATTTGTACACCAAAATATTCGAATTGATTTTTTTTTTGTTTTAGAGAAAACTATAAAAATAATAGTTACATGGCTCCGCCAGTTTTATAACTATTCCTTTCAAATTGTTTTTGCTTAAAACACTAAATAACAATATACCTTACAATACTTGTTTACTAATTTCATTTTTCAACTAAATACAATAGAAAATTTTTCATCTCCAAATAAGGATTAACGAGAGTGAAATTTTTTCCCGACCACATATAAAATGCAAATATTGTATATTACTTTCTCTTACCCTATATATGAAATATATATAGAGAGAAAGTATTGTTTTGTAAAATCTTATCATAACCATATTGAAATGAAAAAAAATTATTAATAATAGAATTTTTACTTTCTCTTACCTATGTATATATGTAATATATATAGAGAGAGAAAGTATTGGATTCATGTCAAAAATTCGATGTCGAGATTTTGATGGATTTTAACGTTTTGAGGTCCCCTGAATCGAAAAAAGTGATTTTTGCGACATGGTCTGTTTGGGTTCAATTTAAAGCATGAAGAAATTAAGCTAGGAGGTTGAAATTTTATATTTAAGTTAGACACCCACCTGAGGCGTGAAAATAAGCTTTTAATCAAAATCGGCCAAAAAGTACTAGTACTTTACTGATGTACTTTTTCTGTTTTTTTTTTTTTATTTTCTCAAAGTTCTCAAAATTTTGATTAAAATTCAAAAATGAATTATTTTTTAGATGCTCTTTTGTATATTCTCAATTTACCATTGAAATCTTCTGAAGACCACTTTACTCTTGTACTTCATAGGAAGAATAGGAGGGTTGCCCGGTAACAAAATATAAATATTCTTCCATGTTTATAAATTTTACATCATGAATTCTCATATATCGGCGGAAATTAAATATATGTCGACACAAAAAATCTGGTGTGACAACCACAGCACACAACTTTCGATTACCGAAGGTAAGAGAAAGTTATGTGCTGTGTGTCAGTCACAACAGATTTTTAATTATAGACCACATTTTTCTAATAATTATTTATTAAAAATATATATTGTAAATTCTGTACAACGTTTTGACTGCTTCTTCTGCAGCCGTTACCAAGTACTGTGCACTTAAGTGAACTGACTTAATATGGAAACATTTTCAGCCGTTGTACAATCGGTTAATGAATTAAATTAAAATTTCTCAATTTTCCTCTTTCAAGCAAATTAATCCTCCGATTGTACAACGGCTGTAAAATTTGCTTTTTGAGGTTGTGGCTCTGATGTGATTATAATGGAGAATTAGAGATATCAGCCAAATTGGGATTATGTAGGTTAATAAAACTCTCAGAATAAGACGTTTCGGCCATCTTCAGTTATTGGAAATTATACACATGTGATCAAACCAGGACTCGTCAATAATAAAATTTATTTGCTTCATACAAAATTATATGACTCCTGTGGCCAAGCTCAGAAATAATTTCATGCTATAAAATTTCTTGAACTGTTTCGTCTCTAATGAAAAATTTTATTATATAAAAAAAATCGACGAAATGTCAAATATTCCCATATAAAATGCTACCAATTCGGAAGAAGATTAAATCATAAAATTAATTTCTTTCATCGTGTACGATACTTGTGCATAAATGCAAGAAAAACTTTTTCTCCCATTGGAGCCAAAATCAATTACAAATATCAAATTATTGTAGTGCAGTAATGCCATAGATAACTAGATCATTCCGCATCCTACTACGCCATCATTAGTTATTGATTTAATATTATTATAGTAATTTCATGGGACATGCATAGAACACAACTTTCAATTTCCGAAGGTTGCAGTCACACCATATTTTTTTTCCTATCTCTTTGTCACCAGAAATATAAAATTATAAATATAAAATGTAATTTTAATGATGCAGTTTAATTAGGCAAGGAAAATAAAATTTTTTCCTTTACTATTTTTAAACATTTAATTAAATTAATCATAAATATGACCCTAAGCACGCTCATCTTAATTAGTCAACTCGTGAAATTACTTTTTAACGTCTTCTTCTTTTAAATAATTAAGTATATTATAGCCAACATCCACTCAAGAAGACCTTTTATATTTCTATCAGTCGGTTTTGTTCGGAATTTGCAGAATAAGAATTCATGAAGGGTTTTTTTTTTTTTTTTTAATGAATGATTCATCTTTAAAGTTGAGAATATATGAAAGAGAATAAATAAAGGAGAAATGTTTAGGCCTGCATGACTTTCATTATGATTGCTTGGGTATATATCGAGTTGTGGTCCTATTGTCCGGTTACTGCTTTTGTTTCCAAGTCATTGTCCAAGCAGAGTCCATTCTAGCTCTTATGAATGGACTCCATGTGTTTGTCAATTCCGGCATAGGGCTGTGGAAATTCAAGAATGGAAGAATTTGTTGGCAATTATCCTTCATTTCATCATTTGTCGTTTTGAGAGAAAAATTCGTAAAATTCGCCTAAATATCAATTATGAGCCAGCAAGATTTGTATGATAGGGTCAATCAGACAATGATTAAATATTTCCGTTGTTTGAAAAATAAAACAAAAGTATGGCGGATCCAGGGTTGAACGATTCGAAAATTTATTTTACTTTTTTATTAGGGTTGTTTCCGGGCCACTTTCTCTTGATTGGAGGGTGGAAACTAACTCACTAAATCTTCCATGAAGAAAGCAGGGAACTTAAAGTTAAATAACTTATCTTAAAAAGAATTATAATTACAGTAAAAACCTCTCTTATCCGGTCTCGGGTCAACCAGCCTATACCATGTCGCGATCCACACTTTGGGAAACGCTGCTATATAATATACCAACTATATAAAATTCAACTCGATTGTTTTAAAAAGGAGGTATTTTGAAGACAAAGAAAGCTTGTTGAAATTAGTATTATAAAATCACAAAATGTGAAATAATAAGAACTCGTTTTTGTGCTGAGGCATAAATTTATTCACCTTTCAGCCAATACTATCTTCAGAGCACTAAAAAATATATGATATATAAAAATAATATTAAAAAAATAAATACCTAAGAATTCTTTCGCCATTATAAATCAAAAAATAAAAAATATCAAAATTGAAAGTTCAAAAAGTTATCGTGAAAATAAAGATTTAAATAAACAAAAAATGTCAATAAAAATTTAAAAAACAAAAAATAAATAATTAATATATTCAAATGAAAAATATATAATTTCATTATATAAAATGATGCATTTAATGTATAAATAACCTAATAATATCATTTACAGTTGTTCAATGACATTGTAATATGAAATTGAAGACAGCTCTCTTTCACATTTAAAATTAACAGCTTCATTGATGTTCTTGTTCTTGATTATAAAAAGAGATTCTTTAAATTTTCTCCGGTTGTCTTCTTGTTCATTTTATAACAATCAGGACTACGCCATTTTTCAATAAAATTCAACTGTTACTTTTTTTTTTAACACTCACACTTTTTTCTCATTCACACTCACATTCACACAGTCGTTTCGGCAACTTAGGCTATTTAAGACTTTAAACGATGCTCGTATTTATGTAATATAGTCTATATTTATTTGGGGTCCAGGCATTCTTATTTAAGCCATTTGGTATCCAAGTGGCTTAAATAAAATCATCGGACTGCCTGGGGTCCGAACCCGCGACGTTTGGTATACGAGGTTAGCACGCTAACCTCTACGACAAGCCCCGAGGGCAACTGTTACTTAATCACCTGAGCCAGGCTTATTATTAGCTTAGATTGTATTAATATACAATAATTCCAACCAAGAGGGATATTATCCACATTTTTTTTTCCTTTTGCTATATATCTCTCAATCATTAGTGTCAGACTTGACACGTTGTGGTTACTCTGAAGAGTAACTCTCATGGGAATGATACTGAGGTGGGTTCCCGTTTCCTTCCTCAGGAGGAGGCATCTCAAATAGAGTTGGATAATTTATTGCCATGAGGTGGATTTGAACTCGAGTTGTATTCAAATCAGGATTATAAGCTCAACTCCTTTATTCCCTCGGCTAATCGCCTCCTCATGCTATATATAATCCACCAAAATTAATAAAATAAGAAAATTGACTTCTCTTCAATTTTTCAATAAATGACATTTTAAATGTTCCACGCGAATGAAGATATAATTTCGCCTGATCATTATTTTGCACGATTTTGCTCTTAAAAGGAAATTACCAATAACCTTAGACTCCCCTGCGTGTGTCTTAATGCACACACATTGACAAAAAGTTAAAAGGAAAATCAAATATTTATGATGGAAGTCATTGAGAGGAGGACGCCCTTTCCAAGGAGATCCATCATGCCTTTAGAGAGATTGGGAATTATGCCCATAAATAATGAGCGGGGCGAGAGAGGGGATTTTGACAAGTGCCAACGCCCCCGCACCCCTTTTGCTGTCTCATCTTCACCCTTATCATCAAAGGGGTGCATACTCATTTCTCCAACCTTCTATCTCCCTTTCCATTTCATAATTTAAACATGGCATTGCTATCCCTTCTCTCTTGTTTGCTAGAGAATAATGGACCATTACAAGATTGTTGCTTACTTACTAACCAGCATGTATAAAAAGATTTTTTTCCCCTCTGATTGAAGATTTTTCATAATTAATTAGTAAATGGTGGTGGTTTTTTTTTTTTAGAAATTTGAAAGGGTGGAAGAGAAATGCTTTTAAAAATTAATTTCTAATAATAATAAGTGATTTGAAATAATTAAGAAAATAAAAATTAAGGCGGGTTCAAAAAAGATGAATTATGACGTGAAAAATTTATTTATTTTAAATTTGTTTAAGGTCTTTTTCGACATATGGGGCATTTTTTAATGAAGAGTAGGAGTCGTCGTCTAAACGTACTTAAAAAAAAAACTAGATATTCTAAGGAATTTTTCAATGCGATTTTTTTTTTAATGAACTATATATATTTATAAGGGATTATTGGGTCAGAAGTTATAATTTTTTTAATGCCTTATTAAAAAATTATGGAAATTAATTTTTTTTCATCAAGTAAATACAGAAAACAAACTGTCTTAATAATTTTAAATTTTTTTTTTTAATTTAAAAATGAATTTATTGTTATTATTAATCATCTATTAATTAAGAAAAATTTAAAGTAAGCTAAATGATTTATTTAAAAATTAATTGTCAAATAGTTCACCACTCTTACAAAAGATAGTCTAACAGCCGGTATTATTAGTTCCTTTATTAGCCTATGAATTGGCTTGCAATCAATTGAAATAAATAAGGACGGGTTCTAAATGCCCTCCAATGTCGAAAAAAACCTTAAAACGAATTAAAAAAAAAGCGAAAAACAAAATTTTCTTAATAATACCAAAGTGCATTCTTTTAAAGGAAAATTAAAATTACGAGAAGTGACTAAAGTTGATTTCAATTAAATAAGAGACTTGACTTGAGAGAAAGAGGGAATAAATGAAGTAGCGGAATTGGAAATTAAGCTTTTGTAGAAGATGCAAATTCATACAACTACCAACTCCCTATTTGTTAGAGTTCGTGACGAAATTAAACCAAAAGAAAAGTATATTCAAACGTCAAGAGAGAGAACATTTAAATAATAAGAAGATCAAAAAGCCAAAAGACAATTTATGCGGTTTCATTTTCGAGTTCAATGTCAGCAATTTCTAAACAAATAATTAAATAAAAAAAAAACTTTCTTTTATTCAATGTAAAAATTCAGATTCATTTTTTCTCATTTGGCATATTCTAAACAAGCCGGGATAATTTTGGTTGTGACATGTGATATTTTGAAAAGTTTATTGCTATCCATTATTTTCGTCATATTGATTTTAATTATAAATATTATCCCCATTTATATTGATTTCACTTTTCCTTATTAATAGCCCAACTCTAACTGGCTATTAGAATTAAATTGATCTATGAAATAATATTGATTAATAATAATTCTAAACAAAAAAAAAAAAATAATAAATCGGATATCGAGCCTCGTTTGAATAATTACAATTTATTATGGAGATAAACCACAGATGAAGAGATAATGATAGCATCCAATGAGTTATGGCAGCAGGAGGAGGAGGGGGCAAATAAAATCAAAATCAATAATAATTTCCTGGGACAAGTTTGCAAAGTTATTTTATAAAATAAGGTAAAAAAAAAAAAAATACCAGAGCTTAATTGTAATAAATGAGCCAAAATGATTTGAACAGTAATTTGATTAGATGCTGGTTACAAGCAAAACCGTTGTTGGATATTGATACGCCCCCCCCCCCCCCCACCTTCTCATACTTACGTTCTCGATGCTAAAATATGCTGGCTGCCTTCCTCATTAGGATCCTTAGTCACTCACATAGTTGGGCACCAACTAAATGTTGAATAAAAATTTAGTTAAAGTAAACAAATCATATCAAGAATCTGGTATGCTTTATTTAATTTGAGTAAAAATCACAGATCAAACACAATCTGCCCGCGGGTTTTGGGTATGGTTTAGCGTGCTGGCCTTGTATACCAAGCCCAAATTGATAATAACTAGGCTAGGGGAACACGATAACAACGATGAGTCCTTGTTTTTGGTTCTGGACCATGATTTTCCTTTGGGGACTAGGATTCAATTCCCGTCTTTGCATTTAGAATAGCTATCTGTCATCATTTTGGTTATCTCATACTTAGTAAATAAATAAATAAATTTAACCATTACTGATCGAAATGAATAGGATGGTTTCCTGTTAATTCTCTTTATGGAAGAGACTTTAAAAGGTATATTTCTCTTAAAAACTTTAGGAGTGCATGATAATTTTATAAATACACGCATAGAAGTCTTTTATTAAATTACGGGTGGGTTTTAGGGGTGGATTAATTAAGTAAGTCTGTTAAAAATTATTTAAGTTCGAGTATATCCCTAATAAATAAATAAATACTAAAAAGAAGCATAGGAAGCATTTTATTTAATAGTGGGTGAGTTCTGGGGGTGGATTAGTTAAGTGAGTCTGTTAAAAATTATTTAGTTCGAATATATCCCTAATAAATAAATAAATACTAAAAAGCAGCATATGAAGATTTTTTTTATTAGAGGGTGAGTTTTGGGGTGGATTAATTAAATAGGTCTGTTAAAAATTATTTAAGTTCGAATATATCCCTAATAAATAAATAAATACTAAAAAGAACCATAGAAAGTCTTTTATTAAACTGGGGGTGGGTTTTAGGGGTGGATTAATTAAGTAAGTCTTTTAAAAATTATCTAAGTTCGAATATATCCCTAATAAATAAATAAATACTAAAAAGAAGCATAGGAAGTATTTTATTTAATAGAGGGTGAGTTTGGGGGTGGATTAGTTAAGTGAGTCTGTTAAAAATTATTTAAGTTCGAATATATCCCTAATAAATAAATAAATACTAAAAAGAAGCATAGGAAGTATTTTATTTAATAGAGGGTGAGTTTTGGGGGTGGATTAGTTAAGTAAGTCTGTTAAAAATTATTTAAGTTCGAATATATCCCTAATAAATAAATAAATACTAAAAAGAAGCATAGGAAGTATTTTATTTAATAGAGGGTGAGTTTGGGGGTGGATTAGTTAAGTAAGTCTGTTAAAAATTATTTAAGTTCGAATATATCCCTAATAAATAAATAAATACTAAAAAGAAGCATAGGAAGTCTTTTATTAATTAGAGGGTGAGTTTTAGGGGTGGATTAATTAAGTAAGTCTTTTAAAAATTATTTAAGTTCGAATATATCCCTAATAAATAAATAAATACTAAAAAGAACCATAGAAAGTCTTTTATTAAACTGGGGGTGAGTTTGGGGGTGGATTATTTAAGTAAGTCTGTTAAAAATTATTTCAGTTCAAATATATCCCTAATAAATAAATAAATAAATACAAAAAATAACGCTTAGAAATATTTTTTTTAATTGGTGGTGAGTTTTAAGGGAATTAAGGGTGGGTAAATGAAGAGAGTCTTTTAATAGTTATTTAATTACGAATTTATTCCCTACTGATTAAAATCCCGTTAGTTTGCAAGTAAATAGAATTTTTATCAATAGAGAATTTATTTGACAATTATATTTTTTGGGCGCTCAGAGAATAATGCGATTTATCTATGCCTCTGCCTGCAGCCTGTCTGTCAGTTGCATTCAAGACGAGACACGAGTCATTACGTGGACCTCTCTCTCTCTCTCTCTCTCTCTCTCGTGTGTTTATTTTATATTGTGCTTTTATTTGTGCAAATAAGACGTTCATCCCCCAAACTCATTTCCTCCCCGTCTGGTCATCATTTTATTAAGGTAATGAATATTTGCATATCTCATTTTGATAACGAATTAAATTTCTATATTCTTTTTTTTTCTGTCTTAATATATTACTTAGGGTATATAAAATTATCCAATTTTTTAGATATAATGAATTCGTGTACCCAAGGGTAATAATGAGTTTATCAGAAGGGCTGTAAATCACCCCTTCTGATAAATAAAATAGTATTTTTCTTTAAAAATGTAATTTAAAATAATAATACAAAATTATATTTTTTGTAAAATTTTTACATTTAAAGAAATTGATTACTTTCTCTCCCTCCTCACCCTCCACCCCTATTGCAGAGAATTTAGCTAATAATTGAAAGTATAAATTCTTAAACTTTTATCTCTCTTCTTCAATGATATAAATAATAACTGTGATTAACATTTCGTTTTAAAACTATATTATTATTTTTAAAAATGTTAAGAGAGGGTAGTTCTAAGGGTGGTAACGTGTGATTTTCCAATCTAGTTAAAATATTATTATCATTTTTTATTTTTTTTTTAAACTCTCTCTTTCTACACACAAACTCACGATTCATATTTAATAAGAAAAAATAATAATTTTTATTTTTTACAGGGGTGTCTATTGCTAGAGGTCGACTTCTCCTTTCATCATCGCCCCTCAATCAACCCCATCTCAGCACCCTTCGAGCCTCCCTCTCTCCAATAGGTGAGTTCTGACAATCAAATTTTTTCATTTTATAATTTCATATCATAAATAATAATTTCTTTTTCCTGGGATTCTCTCTATTTTAATATCTCGATTATAACAACCCCCTCATTTTATATCATTTAAATTTATAAAAATCTCCCTCTCTCTATTTTTTGATTCGGCTCCCTTCAGTTCTTATAATTTCTGATTCACTCTGAGAATATTCTAACATAGAAAAATATTTCTAATTAAATTTAAAAACATTATCTGCTTCCTATATTAGGCCTATAGAAATGAATAGGAGGGTTGCTTTCTTAAACTTTTATCTCTCGTCAGTCGTATACTAATAGATGATAGATAGAATAGAATAGATAGAATTTTTTTTTTTTTAATTTGTTTAAGTGTCTGTATTTATCAGGGTGCTAATTGGCCAGAATAAAAGGAAGTTGAGTCAAAGCGGAAAATGTAAAACTTTAAAATTTGCGCCGAAGGCGAGCAAAGGGGTCCAGGGGGTGGGTGCCCTGATCGGGCTTTTCCACTTGTACTTTATATAATGTTTGAATAGGGGAAAATAATTCAAATTTTTTTTTTTATTTTACGATCGAAATGAATAGGATGGTCTCCTGTTATAACTTTTTCTTTTTATTAATTTTTTGTGGTGGGGGTTTATCGGGAATTTTCCTTTGCTTGACAGGAATTTAACATAATTTAAATTATAATTTTTACTTCGATTAATTCAGATAATATGTTATTAAAAAACAATTTTTTTAACTATAAAATAATTACTTTTTCTCTAATCTAAAAACAAAAATTTCTCTTTGTTCGGTTATGTAATGTATTAATAGACTAGTAACAAGGGAAGTTTTAACTCTGGGGTTGCGTTTTAAAATTAGCCAATTAATCAAATAAATTATATTTTTCATTTAATTTGGGGAATTCCATTGTATGATAAAACACAGAATTCTTAATCAATCTAATAAACCTCTCAATTCTTCATCCCTTGCCAATTAATAATATAATATGGGGCGAGGGATGGTGGGGGCATATTACTTGAATATATTCTCATCTATTTTTTTCTATAAGATTTTCCATAAAAATCACTCGATTTTTTTTTAAATAGAGATTTGTTAAAATAAAAACAATAATCAACAAATATTGTTCAATCATTTTTACAAATTATCAAAAAGAAACAAACCCTTAAGAAATTTGGACAAAAAACAAATATTAGGTCCTATATCTTTCAAATTAGAAATAAATAAATAAAAAATTATTTATTAATTATCTTTTATCTGAATAAATTGAGGTAAAAATTATAATTTAAATTATGTCATATTCACATAGCAAAGAAAAATAATTTTGTTTGGATAATATGAATTTGAATATAGAAATTGTAATTTGGCTAAAATCTATTTCTTTTTATAAGGAAAAAAGTTTCTCATTTAATTAGTCATTACATGTTCTAATTTAAAAAAATAAAAAACCTTTTAATGAATTTTCTTTTCCCGTAACTCTTTATTTTCTAAAGTTTTAATTTTATTTATTTCTTAAATTTTAATAATGTAAATAATTATATTAATAAGGGAAGGAATATGGAGTTGAGTAAAACAATCATATAAGAAAATTAACTGTATTAACTATTTAAATAGCCCCCGAGTTTGGCGTAGTAGGTAGCGTGCCTACCTTCTATACCAAACGTCGCGGGTTCGGACCCAGGCAGTCCGATGATTTTATTTAAGCCATTTGGATACCAGATGGCTTAAATAGAAATGCCTGAACCTCCAATAAATACAGGGTGTCTCGGAAGTGGCGGGAGTAATTGTTGGGGTCGATAGAGAAAAAAATTCTGAATCGAAAGATCCTGAGCCAAAAATTTTTTTGTGCCTTAGAAAATTAGTTATTAATTAAAAACGATAGCCAATCAGGAGCACGCTACAAGAGAATCACAAGTGAGTGGGGATATTTCATTAATTACATAATTAATAAAATATTTCGAATTTCAAGAGAATGGAGGACATTTTGAACACCTGTTAGATTAAATTATGTTTTTTTTTTTTGTTTTATTAAAAAGTTTAATTCTGTTTTATGTTTAAAAAAATTTTGAAAAATTTGAAAAAAAAAAAATGAAATCCAGTTTGGGTTTAAAAAATAATTTTCCTTTACCAAATTACTTTACTAAAAATAAAAAAATAAAAATTCCGTTTGTTAGCCTCCGGTCTTGTCTTTGGTTCCAGTTTGATTTTTAGAAGAAATTTCGATTTATTCAAAATAAACATGTCTACACGGTCCCTGAGTGTCTAGTCGAGTCTTAAGCTCCAGTTTGATTTAAAAAAAAAATTTTTCATTTGTAAAAAATAATTCTCAATTATCGAAAATAAAAAAAATAAAAATTTCTACTCCGTCTCTGAGTTTCCGGTCTAGACTTGGGTTCAATTCTAATCTTTGAGCTTATAATGGATTAACAAAAATTACATCTTTTAATTAATATACCGGTACTAATTAAATAATTTTCCTTTGTTCCAGGATCTCCGTATGTCATCAGCGGCCAAGTCGAAGAGGGTCATCTGAAAATAATAAATACATACATGTGAGTTGAAGAAAATAATTTAAAAAATACTATTTCATATGCAAATGGAGTTTTTTTCTTTTTATTAAATGGCCTCGGCAAATGTGCCTAATTGCGAATGTTATTAATAAGATCAAGAATGAAAAGACATTTATAATATAAAAGATTTTTTCCATTGCATTTTCTGCAAAATTTGAACTCATTTGCAAAACAGGAACACATAGCACTTCGCCTTTGAATTTTTTGAGTATTTTCAAAATTTTCTTAAAGCATCTGAATGTTTAAATATATTCTCGTTCTTGGGCATAGCACAGAAGTAGAGTATCTTGTGCTAGGGGTTTAAATAATATCTCGTCGGCTAATTAGGATAGAATAATGATATTCGCCTTGAATTTTAATTCTAAAGAGATAGATTAATTTGTACCATCTGTCAAAGTTCCTCAGCATAAATCTGTTCATATTTTTAATTTCTTAATTATTTGTCATCATCGATTATATAAAATTATATTTAGCAAATGTGTGAGTATGTTTAGTCAAATCCGAATTGAGGTATTGAATATTAATATCTTATTTAAATAAAATGAAATACAGGGTGTGGGAGTTATCAAAAGAAATTTCAATTACTCGATTTTCTGTTTTACTGAATTTAACTGTTTAAAGGATATTCTAGCCCTCGGGGCTTGGTGTAGAGGTTAGCGTGCTAACTTCGTATACCAAACGTCGCGGGTTCGGACCCCAGGCAGTCCGATGATTTTATTTAAGTCATTTGGATACCAAATGGCTTAAATAAGATGCCTGGACCCCAAATAAATATATATTATTAAATAACGGTTATCGTAAAAGTCTTAAATGGCCTAAGTTGCCGAAAAGACTGTGTGAATGTGTGTGTGAATGTGAGAGTGAATGAGAAAAAAGTGTGAGTGTTTTAAAAAAAAAAAAAAAAAGGATATTCTACTTAGCTATTTATTTAACAAGGGATGATTTTAAGGGTGTCTTTTTAAGTATTTTAAATTTCATATTTAATATAATAAATAAAGGTGAGATGTATTTTATAAAAGATAATTTTTTTTTATAATTATGATCGGGTAAAAGAAACCAAGCAAAGTCAATTGCGTTTATCAATAATAGGCCTATTATTTTATTTTTTTTACAAATTCTCTCTTTTTCCTAGTATATACACACAACAAATACACCAATCATATTTAATAAGAAAAAATAGTATTTTTTTATCATTTTTTTCTTTTTATAGGGGTGGGAAATATTATAGGATAAATGAAATAATTTTTTTTTTTTTTTTAAATAAATGTTTTCGTCATTGAAGGGCATTTACTGGTAGATCGCGTCTCTATTTATTTCAATTGGATTGGTAGCCAGGCACCCGCGTCCCTTGGTTCAAATTGCCATCCAAATCACCAAGGCCCGAGGGCTAAATGAAACAATTAAATTAATATCTTGAATATTTCAAATTGGATGAGAAAATAGGATAAAATATTTTTTGTTTCAGAAGAGAGACCTTTTGAAAAAAAATCCATCTGAGTCATCATAATTACGCAAATGGAAATCAAGTTGCATTTACCTGGAGCAAGAAGCCAGTCGATCGAATTCATCTGCCTGCTTCCCTTCTATTGCGATTCTATTAGTGAGAATAAAACGCCACGCACCCCTCATCTCACTTCAATTAAAAGGTATTTATACAGATAAGTGTAAAATATTATCAAACTTGCTTTGAGCTTAAAGGGCCCGGGCAGGAAATTAAAAAAAAAAATGATTTTTTTTAAATTAAAACTTTAAGTTTTGAGCCCTTCAGGAAAAATTTCCAAAAATGATTTTTTTTAATTTATCTAATTTAAAGGCGGACACTTTCATAAGATGAGTCAAATAATTATTCTGCAAATATAAATATTCCAATATTAGGATTAGAATTAAAAAGAATATTTGTGAAAGGATTAAGGGATAAATAAAACAATTATTTAATAAAATTAATCTTTATTGAATATTTAATGATTGAATAGGATAAAAAATAATTGCTAAATATTTCTTTGTTTCAGAAGAGAGACCTTAGAAAAAAACATCCATGTTCGTCATCATTATTATAAAATAAACAGCACATACGTAATTGGAAATTATTTTTAATTGTGAGAAAGCAGCAAGTCTTTTAGTTGAATTCATCTCGAGGAAGGAGGCATCTCTGTGCAAAAATCATCTCTTCTATATAAGGTATTTATAATTTGCATATTTCATTTTCATTAAGGGAAAACATTTCATTTTTGTATTTTCTTTAACATATATTTGTAAAATTATCCTTTTTTTAATGATGAAACCAGAGGGTGAAAACGGGCGTACATTAGGGTTGATAAGGGGTGTACATTAGGTAAACAGAGGGTGGTAAGATGTTACGTTTTCCATTCTAATTAAAATATTATCATTATTTTATTTTTTGTAAACTCTCTCTTTCTACAAACAAACACACGGACCATATTTAATAAGAAAAAATAATTTTTTATTTTTTACAGAAGTGTCTATTGCTAGAGGCTAGAGGACGACTTCTCCCTTCATCATCGTCCTTCTCGCTCAACCCACCCCATCTCAGCCCACTTCGAGCATAGGTGCAATAGGTGAGTTCTGACAATCAATTTTTTTCAATTTATAATTTAATATCACAAATAATAATTATATTTTCCTGGAATTCTCTCTATTTTAATATCTCGAGTATAACAACCCCCTCATTTTATAATATTTGATTATCATTTAAATCTATAAGTCTCCATCTCTCTCTTTTTTGATTCGGCTCCAAACAGTTTTTTTTTTTTTTTTTTTTTTTTTCAAAACTTTTTACTTTAGTAAAAGATCAATTTTCTCAACTAAAGCAGCTTTTTCCAAACTGTGAGGCGCGCCTCCCTACGGAGGCGCGGACTAATCTGAGGGGAGGCGAGAATATTGGCCACATCGAGCAATTTTCTAAATGACTGCAAAAGTTTTATAATTTAATAAATTTTTTAGAAATAAAAATTTTTATTTGTATTATTTTATAAAATGAAGGGGAGGCGTCATACGATTAAATATTTTTAGGGGGGGCGTGGTAACATAAAGTTTGGAAACCGCTGGCCTAAAGTAAGACTCATTCTAGAAAATTATACTCTGTGTAAAACCCAAAGGCGGATTCAGGGAAGTTTTTCAGGGTTTTAATTTTTTTCTGACTAGACGCGAAGCTCGCCGAAGGCGATAGCATTGTTAATTATTTTATTTATTAGGATTGGATAAGGGGTTGAAAAATTGAAAAAAAAAAAAAAAAAAAATGTTTTATAAATTCTAAATCGAAGCCAAATAAATAAAGATTCAAAAAATAGCGTTGATTATTGATTAGGGGGATGAAGGGTTGATTATTTAAGAAAGGCCCTGGAATATTCCAATTCACTTGTTGACATTTTTTTCCAGCTCTAAATATAGTTAGATTAGAGCAAACGGTATTTTTTTACTTTTAATAAAAAGGGAATTGTTATTTCCATCTATTTTATTTCAAAACAAAGAGAGACGAATCTCTCGTTCAGTCGAGTCGAGTGAGTTGCCGGGCTGCAGGCGCTGTTCTCTGTTTTGTTTTTAAAGTGAACCAAAGTGAATAATTAATATAGTGTAACCCACCCTGACCACCCCGTCAGCCGACACACCCTCTTGAGTGTCTTATTAAAGGTAATTATTATGCATTTTATCGTTGAAAAAAAAAATGATAGAAACAAATAATTTGACTGCGAAAAACGATTCTTTTGATTTCACTAAGGGGAGAGGGAGAATATAAGCTGTTGAAAGGGGGAGGGGGAGTGTAGGTGTCATTGAAAAAAAAATTAGTTTTTTATTTATTTATTTATTTTTTTAAACACACTTTTTTCCCATTCACACTCACATGCATACAGTCTTGCTTTCCGGCAACTCAGGCCTTTTAAGACTTTATACGATAACCGTTATTAATTAATAATATACATAATGGGTGTCCAGGCATTTCAATTTAAGCCATTTGGTATCCATTTCGGACTGCCAGGGGTCCGAGCCTGAGGGCATTTTTTTAATCTTTTCTAAAGTCACCATTATTTACTATTATATTCTTTCTATATGGCCTATATTTTTGTCAATCAAATACTTTTACACAGGGGTGGATTAAGGGTTGAAAATTATAATAAAATAATTTCAAAATAAAATAAAAATTAAAATGATTATTTATAAATGTAATGAAATTATTTTGAGAGTAATTTCGCGGTGAAGGCTCGCATTTCCTTAAAGGGGGGGGAGGCATTAACCAAGGGGGTTAATGCCCCATCCCCTATAATGCTCAAAGATATTAATGTTTTTTAATACTTTTACTAAAAAATAAGTGCATTCCGTTTGAGTTAAAATTTAAATTCAATATTTAGCAAATAGGATAGTGGGGTAGAAACATTTTAATGTCATTCTAAAATTTCTTATTATTGGGGCGGAATTAATTTTTGAAGATTTCGAAACTCTCATAAACAGATAATAATAACACTGGGTAACTTAGAAACCCATCGAATCCGGGATTTTTTCATTAGGTAGAAAATTAAGATATGATTAGTCTCAATACTCTTCTTAATTACACGAATAAAAATTTTAAATCTTAAAAAAAATATAAATTTCTCTGGAAAACCTGTAATTATCAGGGAAATTTCAAATCATTTCTCTGTAGCCTACCCTGTTTATATATAGAGAGAAAGTATTGGATTCATGTCAAAAATTCGATGTCGAGATTTTGATGGATATACTCGTTTTGAGGTCCCCTGAATCCAAAAAATCTGGTGTGACTGGCGCACAGCACACAACTTTCTTCCTTCCATTTTTCCACCAGATTTTTTGTGTCGACATGTATTTAGTTCCCGGCAGTAGGGAATATTTGAATTTAGATGTAAAATTTATAAGTATGGGAAAATATTTATATTTTGTTACCATGGCAACCATTTCTCCTATCTTTCCTATGAAGCACAAGAGTAAAGTGTGCTTCAAACAATTTTGAGGGCAAAACGAGAATAATACATTTGAAAGAGCATCTAAAAAATAATTGATTTTTGAATTTTAATCAAAATCGTTAGAGCGAATTTTGAGAAAATCGAAAAAAACTGAAAAAGTACATCAGTAAAGTACTAGTACTCTTTGGCCGATTTTGATTAAAAGCTTATTTTTCCGGTCCCAGGGGGTGTTTAACTTATATATAAAATTTCAGCCTCATAGCTCAATTCCTTCATGCTTAAAATTGAACACACGACACACCCACACCACCCACAGACAGACCATGTCGCGAAAACCACTTTTTTGGATTCAGGGGACCTCAAAACGTGAAGATCCATCAAAATCTCGACATCGAATTTTTGACATGAATCCAATACTTTCTCTCTATATATATATTACATATATACATAGGTAAGAGAAAGTAAAAAGTTGTTTTCGCAAACATGGTCTGTCTGGGTTCAATTTAAAGCATGAAGGATTTGAGTTAGGAGGTTGAAATTTTATATTTAAGTTAGACACCCACCTAGACTAAGCTTTTGATCAAAATCGGCCAAAAAGTACTAGTACTTTACTGATGTACTTTTTCAGTTTTTTTAGATTTTCTTAAAATTCGCTCCAACGATTTTTTTCAAAATTCAATTATTTTTTAGATGCTCTTTTAATTGTATATTCTCATTTTGCTCTCAAAATTGTTTAAAGCACACTTTACTCCTGCATTTCATAGGAAAGATAGGTTGTAACAAAATATAAATAAATATAAGTACTGTGCGATCAGTCACGCCAGATTTTTATTTCTTATTAAAATTAAATTATATGATTTCGAATACATAAAATTGAATTTTTGATTTTTAATTTTTTTAAATTTAAATAACACTTTCATAAAATGAGTCAAATAATTATTCTGCAAATATAAATATTCCAATATTAGGATTAGAATTAAAAAGAATATTTGTCAAAGGATTAAGGGATAAATAAAACAATTATTTAATAAAATTAATCTTTATTGAATATTTAATGATTGAATAGGATTAAAAATAATTGCTAAATATTTCTTTGTTTCAGAAGAGAGATGTTCGTCATCATTATTGTCAAATACGCAATTGGAAATTATTTTTAATTGTGAGAAAGCAGCAAGTCTTTTAGTTGAATTCATCTCGAGGAAGGAGGCATCTCTGTGCAAAAA
This sequence comes from Euborellia annulipes, assembly GCA_023213315.1. Taxonomy (NCBI): domain Eukaryota; kingdom Metazoa; phylum Arthropoda; class Insecta; order Dermaptera; family Anisolabididae; genus Euborellia; species Euborellia annulipes. Next base: position 10,547 of record JAKCPI010019897.1, on the reverse strand, counting down.
TCATCTCTTCTATTTGGATTCTATTAGTGAGAATAAAAGGACACACACCCCCCATGTCACTCCAATTATAAGGTATTTATAATTCGCATATTTCATTTTCATTAAGGGTTAACATTTTATTTTTGTATTTTCTTTAACATATATTTGTAAAATTATCCTTTTTTTAATGATGAAACCAGAGGGTGATAAGGGGTGTACATTGGGGTTGATAAGGGGGGGTACATTAGGTTAACAGAGGGTGGTAAGGTGTTACGTTTTCCATTCTAATTAAAATATTATCATTATTTTATTTTTTGTAAACTCTCTCTTTCTACAAACAAACACACGGACCATATTTAATAAGAAAAAATAATTTTTTATTTTTTACAGGAGTGTCTATTGCTAGAGACTAGAGGTCGACTTCTCCCTTCATCATCGTCCTTCTCGCTCAACCCACCCCATCTCAGCCCACTTCGAGCATAGGTGCAATAGGTGAGTTCTGACAATCAATTTTCTTCAATTTATAATTTAATATCACAAATAATAATTTTATTTTCCTGGGATTCTCTCTATTTTAATAGAGATTTGTCCTTCAATATTTCCATATTTTATCTAAAGGGGTAGAAATTACTTCTTGTCCAAGTTTGAGCTTGAGTGGGCTTCGGAACTCCCCCGCTTTATCCTATATATTTTTTTTATTTGAGGGATGTTTAAGGAAGAGTGAGGTGGGTCTGTCCGCAGGAATATGTAGAAAATCAGTGAAAAAAATTGTGAAAAAATCACAAAAAATCGATCATTTTTAACGATTTTTTTGCATTTTAAGGGACAAAATCCTCCCCCACATCCCCCGCTTGGATCCTAATGTTAATGTTTTTTAACTTTTCACTTCTCTAGACCTTCTGAAGAAATGTTGAGGCTAAAATATTCCTTTTCATCCCTCCAAATTTGATTCATGATCATATAATTAACGAAAAGGGGTGGAAAAAAGTAGGGGACTACCCCCCGAAAACGGTACGTGGTGGGGGAAAACGGAGGTCATATTTGGATTCAGGAGGTCATTTTACTTAAGAATCTGAAGAAATTATCTCGGGGCCTGAAAAAAAGTTTCATTTTGTCGCACAGTGTAATAAGACACTCGCCCAATTAACACTTTCATAAGATTTGCCAAATTATTAAATCTTAATTAGGGTTTGGAAAAAACCGGAAAATTTTGAAAACCGGTTTTTCGGTTTTTTACAAACCGGTTTTTTTCAACATCTGAATCTAAAGTATTTAGAACGCACCCCCATTTTGGAAGTTAAATTATTTGGTATACAAGATATTTTAGAAATATTTTATGGCTTGGTACCGAAAAAGATCCCTTGTTTACATTCATAGAATACAAAAAATCCAAAAAAAAATACACAAATATTTCTCTATACATTTCCTATGGGGGAAAACGTAACTTTAGGAATTAATAACTCAAAAAATTATAGGAATTTCGGGACCCGAGCATTTTTCCGGGACTCTTCTTCATAACGTCCTCTATAAGACTGCAAAATTTCGTTTAAAAATTCCAACGGGAAGTTGGTCAAACAGAGCGTGACAGACGGACAGACGGACACTCCGCTATTATTAAACATAGATGATTTAAGTGTTGGAAGGAAAAAAATATAAATAATTTATAATTTTTTTTAAATTTGTTTAAGGTCTTTTTCGGTATCTAAGTCCATTTAGACCCCATCCCTATTTATTTCAAATGATTGATAGCCAATTAAAATTAAATAAATTTTTCCTCGCTTGGGCCGGGAAGCGAACCTGAAACCCCAAGCCACTAGATAGCTAATGTCTTCTCTCTGCCATGGGTCACGGGCTAATTTATAATTTGAATACAAGTATTACTGAAGAAAAAATAAAAAAATAAAAAAAAAACCGAATTCGGTTTTTTGGGAAAAACTCTTTTTCTCGGTTTTTGAAAATTAGCCAAAAAACCGGTTTCGGTTTCCACCGGTGTCCAAACCCTAATCTTAATACAATTGTTTCCAAACATTATGTTATCGCGCCTCCCTTCAAATTAATTAATCGAATAACGCCTCCCCTCCCCTTTTTATAAAATAATACAAATACAAAAATTTTTATTTTTGTATTAATACAAACTATTCATATTATTTATTATTTTACCTATAAGATTGTAGCAATTCTTTAGAAAATTGCTCGCCGTGGCTAATATTCGCGCCTCCCCTAGGACTAGTCCGCGCCTCCCTAGGCACAGTTTGGAAAACGCTGTCTTAATATAATTAGAATATAATACTGTATTTAAAAAGAAATTATGGATTAAGCTTAATGAAATAATTTTTAAATAAATATCTGTTTTCGGCATCAAAGGGCATCTCTATTTATTTCATTTGGATTGGTACCCACGCCCCTTGGTGCAAATGGCCACCCAAATTACCTAGGCCCGAGAGCTAAATGAAACAAATTAATAAAATAGTCTTTCTTGAATATCTCAAATTTGATGAGAAAATAGGATAAAATATTTTTTGTTTCAGAAGAGAGACCTTTGGAAAAAAAAATCCATTTGAGTCATCATGATGACGCAAATGGTAATCAAGTTGCATTTACCTGGAGCAAGAAGCCAGTCGATTGAATTCATCTGCCTGCTTCTCTTCTATTGCGATTCTATAAGTGAGAATAAAACGCCACGCACCCCTCATCTCACTTCAATTAAAAGGTATTTATAATTTGCATATTTCATTTTCATAAATTCACATTTTATTTTTATTTTTTTACTTTAAGTTATAAAATTATTTATTATTTTTAATAATGTTAACAGAGGGTGGTAACGTGTGTACGTTTTCCATTCTAATTAAAATATTCTTATCATTTTTTATTTATTTTTTTTAACTCCCAATCAATTTTTTTCAATTTATAATTTATTATCACAAATAATATTTTCATTTTGCTGGGATCCTCTTTATTTTAATATCTCGAGTATAACAACCCCCTCATTTTTTAATATTTGATTATCATTTAAATCTATAAAAGTCATCCTCTCTCTCTTTTGATTCGGCTTCCTTTTTTTGAACGGGTGGGTTGTTTTTTTCCAAAATTTTTTCTTTAGTAAAAAATCAATTTTCTCAACTAAAGTAAATAAAATTTTTTTCTTGAAAATTTTGATTCTCTCTGGGAACATTCTAAAATAAAAAATATTCCTAATTATATTTAAAAACATCTGCATCTATATTAGACCTATTGAAATGAATAGGAGGGTTGCTTTCTTAAAATTTTATCCCTCGCCAGTCTTATAGTAATAAGTGTGATTTTTTTTTAATTTGTTTACGTTCCTGGGTCGTAAGATGCTACAAGCCGGTATATCCGACTTTCGTTTCGTGAATATATTTCCTTTGTTTTTACATATAATTCGATCCCTCTCGGCTCAGGCATCTTCTTATCGATATTCATTAATTCACATTCATTTATTAGAATAAATTAATGAATAAATCTCCATTTCTTTTTCTCATTAAAACCTTTTAGATTTTTATATGAAAATTAATTTCTGTTTTTTTTAACCCCCCCCCCTCCCAAGTTAGTTTCTTAGTCTACAAAGTTTATGTATTTATAGAAGGATTTGTTAAATTAAAAAAAAAAAAATCCTCCATTATTGTTCAATCTTTTTAATAGTCCATTATTATCCATATGAATCGAGGGAAAAATTCTAATTTAAATTATATTATTTCAAGGAAAGCAAATTTCCGATTCATCCACAATACGAAAAATAAATAATAGGGTGGTCCTTATTTAAAGAGGTCAAAAATTTTTTTTAGAATTTTAATAGCAGATGCCTAAATCTTTTCCATTGCATTAAAAAATAATGTCTGCAAAATTTGAACTCATTTGCAAAACAGGAACAGGCCCCGCGTTTGAAGTTTGAGAATTTTCAAAATTTTCTTAAAACTAAACATTCCCTTTGTTTTCCTCCACAAGGGACTAAATTAATTTTACATTCCAATTAAACTAGAAATTTTTTATCTAGAATCTTTTATTGATAAAAATTATCTTAAAGAATTAATTTAAGAACTAATAAAAAAAGATAGATTTTTAATAACCCTATCTTCCTCAAATTTAATTATGTTTAAAGCATCTAAATGTTTAAATTCATTCTCGTACGAGCCCATAGTATTCGCCTCTTGTGCTAGGGGTATAAATAATATCCCGTGGGCTAATTAGTATGGAATAATGACATGCGCCTTGAATTCTGATTCTAAAGAGAGATATATTAAATTGTATCATCTGTCAAAGTTCCTCAGCATAAATCTGTTCATTTTCATAATTATTTGCCATCACCGATATTATAAAATTATATTTAACAAATTTGTGAGTATGTTTAGTCAAATCTGAATTGAGGTATTGAATATTAATTAATATTAATATTCAATTCTTTAAATGAATAGATCTCGAAAATTATTTATATAAAATGAAATACAGGGTATCGGAGTTATCAAAAGCAATTTCAATTGCTCAATTTTCTGTTTTACAGAATTTAACTATTTAGCGATTTATTTTACAAGGAATGATTTTATGGGTGTAAGGCCTTTTTAACTCTTTTAAAAATTACTTAAATTTAATATTTGATCTAAAGTGCGACGCGGAGTAAAATTTCTCAATTTGGCCACGTTTTCAGTTCATATTAGAAAATACTTCCAGCGTTATCATTTATATCGTTCATATAATTTTAAGATTTGAGCTTAAAGGGATCGGGAAAAAAATTGAAATTTTAACCATGAAAATTATTTTTTATTAGAATTTTAAGATTGGAGAGCAAAGGGCCCGGGCCCCTGGGATATAGCTCCTCCCCCTGCCCCCTCCCTTTCTCCGCGGCCTTGGTTGTTGAAAAGCATTTTGAGGGTGCTAGTCGATTTATAGAAATCTTTCTCTAAAATTTTCTTTTTACTTTCTTTACGCAATAGATCAACAACTTGAAAATTTACAAACGTGAAAGGGATAAACTTTTTTTTGGTCGCAGGTTATAGGGGGTGCGAGAGTAAAGATAGGACTATAATTTAACTATATCAGATAATCAAACAAATAAGTTTATTGCCTCTTCCTTTGAAATTCATTAATAAGGAAGGGGTTTGAATAAAATATTCCTATATAATGTAGTTAAAAAGATTATTTGGAAAAAGGATTAAGGGATAAATAAAACAATTATTTATTAAAATAATCTTTATTGAATATTTAAAATATGGTAATACAAGAAGATAAAAAAATAATATTAATAAATATTTCTTTGTTCGCGTATAGCCTTAGTAGCTGGTGCGCCTTATTGCAAACAATAATAATAATAAAATTTTTTTTTTTTTTGTTTCAGAAGAGGAGCTTTTCGGAAAAAAAAATCTATGTGAGTCTTCCTTATGATCAAAGAAACAGCACACACTCAAATTTTTTTTTTTTTATTGTGAACTGATCTGGATCTCCTCTATTGCGATGGTATTAGTGAGAATAAAACGTCACACGCATCACATCTCGCTCTTAAAAGGTATTTATTATTTGTATTTTTCACTTTTATAAAGGGTTAACATTTTATTTTTATATCTTCTTTCTTAATTCTCTTTCTCCTTGTTAACACATACACACACACACAAACATACTAATCATATCACAAGAAAAAAAGTAATAATAATTTTTATCTTTTACAGAGATAGAGGTGGCTATTGCTAGAGGTCGACTTCTCACTTCATCATCTTCCTTGTCGTTTGAGCATCAACGTCTCAGCGCACCTCCCTCGAGGCTCTCTGGGTAACGTCGCACTGGGTAAGTCTTGACAATCAAATTTTCACAATTTCATTTTCCTGGGAAAGGTCATTCTTTCTTTTTTAAAATCTCGGGTATAAAAACCCCCTCATTTTATATTTTGTTATCATTTCTACAAATCATCTCAACAAAAGTCTCCCTCTCTCTCTCTCTCTTTTTTGATTCGGGATCCACCAGTTAGTTTTTTTGAATGGCTGGGTTGCTTTTTACTTTCTCTTACCTCTATATATATGTTAATATATAGAGAGAGAAAGTATTGGATTCATGTCAAAAATTCGATGTCGAGATTTTGATGTATCTTCACGTTTTGAGGTCCCCTGAATCCAAAAAAGTGGTTTTCGCTACCTGGTCTGTCTGGATGTCTGTGTGTCTGTCTGTCTGTCTGTCTGTGAACAAAATATCTCAAGAACGAAAAGAGCTATGAGGTTGAAATTTTATATTTAAGTTAGCCACCCCCCTGGGACGTGACACGAAGCTTTTGAACAAAATCTGCCAAAGAGTACTAGTACTTTACTGATGCACTTTTTCAGTTTTTTTCGATTATCTTAAAATTCGCTCCAACGATTTTTTTTTTAATTCAAAAATCAATTATTTTTTAGATTCTCTATAAAATCTATATTCTCATTTTGTCATTGAAATCTTCTGAAGACCACTTTACTCTTGTACTCCATAGAAAAGAAAGAAATGGTTGCCATGGTAACAAAATATAAATATTTTCCCATACTTATAAATTTTACATCTTGAATTCAATTGTACCCTACTGTCGGAAACCCCCTTCCCCCCCCCCTTTTTCTTCGAAACTAAATACATGTTGACACAAAAAGCACACAACTTTCTCTTACCTTCGGTAATCGAAAGTTGTGTACTGTGCCTGTCACACCAGATTTTTTATTTTCTCTTACCTATATGTATATGTTAATTCAGGGTGGCTACAGACCTGGAAAACCTTAAATACTTAGAATTATCAGGGATTTTAATGGGACCGGAAATTAATTGTTGATGATAATTATCATGGAAATATCATGGAATTTTGAAAAGTATCAGGGAAATTTATTATAACTTTTTACTCAATCAATTATACCCGACACTGAGAAAAAAATAATTTTCTATTAAATTTCTATATTATCGCGCCTTCTAAAGCTATGTCAAATTAGTTTTTAAATTGTTTTTGCTAGGAGAGTACTTTCCCGACATTAAAAAAATGTAGTATTGTCCAAACAAATTTCTTGGCTCAAGAAATTTTTTTATTGTTTTTAATCATTAAATTTCTTTAAAAAAAAAAAAAACAAATTTTTTACTTTCTATAAAAAAGTCGTTTTCGCGTCATGGTGGTGTGTCTGTGTGTGTGTGTGTGTGTGTGTGTCTTCCTGAGTTCAATTTAACGCATGAAGGAATTGAAATTTTATAATTATCACCTAGAACGTGAAAATAAATTTTTGATCAAAATCTGCCAAAAAGTACTAGTACTTAACTGAAGTACTTTTTCAGTTTTTTTCAAATTTTCTCAAAATTCGATTTTTTATTTAAATTCAAAAATCAATTATTTGGCTAATCTTTAGAATAAAGTGCCAGGCCACCTAGAGGGCGCTGAGGTGATTCATTCGTGATTCTTTCGTTCTTTTTTTATGATTCGTTCACACTATTTCATTTTTATAAGCCATTTAATATAAATATAAATATTCATCTCCCCCGCCTCTAAGAAATTATTTTTATTATTAATTGTATATTCTCATTTTGCTCACAAATTGTTTAAAGCACACTTTAGTCCTGCACTTCATAGGGAAGTTAGGAGAAATTGTTGCCATGGTAACAAAATATGAATAAATATAAATGTTTATAATAACATTTTCATTAAAATTATTCTGCAAATATAAATAGTTCAATATTAGGATTAGGATTAAAAAGAATATTTTTGAAAGGATTAAGGGATAAATAAAACAATGATTTAATAAAATAATCTTTATTGAATATTTAATGATTGAAAAGGATAAAAAATAATTGCTAAATATTTCTTTGTTTCAGAAGAGAGACCTTAGAACAAAACATCCATGTTCGTCATCATTATTATCAAATAAACAGCACATACGTAATTGGAAATTATTTTTAATTCATGAGGAAAGCAGCAAGTCTTTTAGTTGAATTCATCTCGAGGAAGGAGGCATCTCTGTGCAAAAATCATCTCTTCTATTGCGATTCTATTAGTGAGAATAAAACGCCACACACCCCTCATCTCACTCCAATTAAAAGGTATTTATAATTTGCATATTTCATTTTCATAAAGGGTTAACATTTTATTTTTCTACTTTTATAAAATTTTCCTTTTTTTTAATGATGAATCCAGAGGGTGTTAAGGGGTGTACATTAGGGTAGTTCTTGGCTATAGGTATGGTTTTCCGAAATTTTAAAATTTGCTCCCCCCAACCTCTAATCCTGTTCCAATCAACAAATAAAAGGGGGTGTGCAAAATTTCAACGCAATTGCGTCCAATTAATTGGAAAACTTATAAAAAATAGGGGTCCACAAACGCCTTGAATTTGCAACATAGATTTCGTTTAAAAAGCGGTAAAAAAAAAAATTATTTTCGAATATATCCCTAATAAATAAATACAAAAAATAACTCGTAAGACGTATTTTATTTAAATGCAGGTGAGTTGTAAGTATTTTAAAAATTATTTCGGTTCAAATATATCCCTAATAAATAAATAAATACGCTTAGAAATATTTTTTTTAATTGGTGGTGCGTTTTAAGAGAATTAAGGGTGGGTAAATGAAGAGAGTCTTTTAATAGTTATTTAATTACGAATTTATTCCCTAATGATTAAAATCCCGTTAGTTTGCAAGTAAATAGAATTTTTATCAATAGAGAATTTTTTATTTTTTGGGCACTCAGAGAGGAATGTGATTTCTCTATCGATCGATGCCTGCTTGCTTGCTGGTTGCCTATCTGTCAGTCGTATTCGAGACGAGACACGAGTCATTACGTGGACCTCTCTCTCTCTCTCTCTCTCTCTCTCTCACGTGTGTTTAGATTCTTTTATATTGTGTTGTTATATGTGCAAATAAGACGTTCATCCCCAAACTCATTTACTCCCCGTCTGGTCATCTTATTATTAAGGTAATGAATATTTGTATATCTCAACGAATTAAATTTCTATTTTCAATTTTTTTTTCCCCTTTTAAAATCTGTTACTTAGGGTATATAAAATTATCCAATTTTTTAGATGTAACTCTATAATTAAGTCATGTACCCAAGGGGTGTATAATCAATCACCCCTTCTGATAAATAAAATAGTATTTTTCTTTAAAAATGAAATTTAAAATACTAATAAGTATTAAAAGATTTCTCACCACCAATTAAATAAAATATTTCTAAGCGTTATTTTTTGTATTTATTTATTTATTAGGGATATATTTGAACCGAAATAATTTTTAAAATACTTAATTAATCCACCCCCAAAACTCAACCGACACACAAACTCACGAAAAAAATTTAATTTTTATTTTTTACAGGGGTGTTTATTGCCAGAGGTCGACTTCTCCCTTCATCATCTACCTTCTCGCTCAATCAACCCCATATCAGCACCATTCGAGCCTCCCTCTCTTCAATAGGTGAGTTCTGACAATCAAATTTTTTCATTTTATAATTTCATATCACAAATAATAATTTTATTTTCCTGGGATCCTCTCTTTTTTAAATTCTCAAGTATAACAACCCCCTCAATCTATAATATTTGATTATCATTTATATCTATAAAAGTCTCCCTCTCTCTCCTTTTTGATTCGGCTTCCTTTTTTTGATCGGGTGGGTTGTTTTTTTTTTTTAAACGTTTTACTTTAAAATCGTTAATAAAAAATCAATTTTCTCAACTCAAGTAAATAAAATTTTTTTCTTAAAAATTTTGATTCTGTAGTGTATGGACATTCAAGGAGGCCTTGGAGTTCATTGTTGCATTGTTGTATTTAAATTCGTATTATAAATAAACGTAATGTTATATATTTGCTGACCCTCATTTTATGTTATATCGTAATTGGTTAAAACGTAGCAACTGGCGACGAGGATAAAACTGAGTAAATAAATTTTTAATTATTATACCCATAATATAAAATATGGAGAAATTCAATGCACTCGAAAAATTCGAGATGGACGGGTCGCTATGGGAACCATATAAAGATCAGTTGAATTTTTATTTTATCGCGATGAAAATTACAGCGGAAGATTTAAAGAAGGCCACATTTTTATCTACTTGTGGGGTTAAACTGATAGCTTTGATAAAAAATTTATTCCAACCGAGAAAAATTGAAGACGTTACGTATAAAGAAATTTTAGAGAAATTAACAATTTATTTTAACCCGAAACAGAATAAGTTTGCTGAACGCTTTAAATTTAGGAGGCGTAAACAAGCGGTAGATGAAAGCGTGCCACAATACCTGGCAAATCTTAGGAAAATGACGGAATTCTGTGAATTTCAGAATGTTGACGATGAAATTTTAGATCAGATGATTAATGGCCTGGCGGATGAAGCCGTGGCGCAAAAATTAATGAGTGAGGGTTCACTAGACCTTAAAAAAAGCGACAAGAATTGCAGTAGCCGCAGAAATCTCTAAGACACATTTTAACAGCAAAAATAATGATATTAATAAAATAAATTCTTCTAGGGGGTGAAAGGGGAACGGTTCACTTAGGTAAGGATAGTCAATGTAGATGTAGACATTGTGGATATTTCCATGCGGAGAAGTCGTGTTGGTTTAGAAACGCTGTTTGTCATTCGTGCAACAAG
>JAKCPI010019895.1:0-11097 GCA_023213315.1 Euborellia annulipes | reverse complement strand
GGAAGTGCCAGATTGGAATAAATCTGTCTGTTGCTGATGTTGCATGGCCGGCATGAGGGTGCCATTCGTCGGGGTTCCCGATGTATACGTGGTGTTTGCTCTGTCCCCGATGTGGGGGCGGCGCGGGTGGCTTGGTGGCGCGCACAGGTCATCATCAACTTCTCCGCGCTCTACCCGATCAAATCTCACACGCCAAATGTCACCCTGCGAGGCTGGATATCTCTACGTGCCTGTCGCCTTTCTCGCTACTCTCTACCTCGTCTGCTGGTTTGAGTGTTGGCATTGCACAGCGCGACACGGATCATCGCCTAAATTGGCAGCTGCAGGGCTCGAACATCGGGCCAGACAAATGAGAGACGCTAGTCCTGTCGTCTGGTGAGTCTATAACTAAATAAGTAGTGCCAATACGTTATTAATTATAGTTTTCTTAAAAATTATTTGTTGATATCGCTCATTTACAGCAATATTGTCATAATTAAAAAAAAAAAAAAAAATTGAATTATTGACACAGTAAGGATAATAAAAAAAACTTGTTATCTGGCAGAGTGACATATCTGAACTTTTCATACTCGCCGCAAAATATCTGATATTTTAATATCTCAAGTTTTCTTAAAAATTCTTCATTGATTTCAGTTAAAAGAAGCAAGTGTATCAGTGGTATTTTCAAAAATTCGTATTGCTACCATTTTTAATTCGAGTTTTTATAGGCTATGTATTACAATTTTATTACAATGTGATTTTTTTTTTTAACATTTACATTTTTCACACTCCCACTCACACACACATTCACACAGTCTTTTCGGCAACTTAGGCCATATGAGACTTTACGATAACCGTTATATATGATAATATCTATTGGGGTTCCAGGCATTTCTATTTAAGCCATCTGGTATTCAAATGGCTTAAATAAAATCATCGGACTGCCTGGGGTCCGAACCCTCGCCGTTTGATATAGGAGGTAGGCACGCTACCTACTACACCAAGCCCGGGCCAATATGATTTTTTGATCTATATAATAAATCTATAAATAAACAAATATTTTCAATTATGCCACTCTTGCAGCGAATGAGCGATATGTATTAATAAATACTCTCGCGAATAAGAATTTATAAATTGAAGATTTGTTTACCTGTAATCTTCTTTAAAAAAACAACACAATAATTTTTATAATAAGCTTGAGAAAATGGAGTCTAATGGTTATTTTTCAATGCTTATTTTTTAAGCAGGCTACACACGTAACTGCAAACTTGACAAGCATACAAAATTTGTGTACAAGAAATCTGTAGCGTCTGTAGAAAAATTTTGCTCAAGGATTTTAAGAAAAATTATTTAATATATGTGAGGTTTCACTAGTTTTCACCTAGTGAAATCTCACATGTATTAAATAAATTTTCTTATAAATATGTTTTACGTAAAACTTACACCACTTTCCCTCCAAACTATCAAGCATTTTAATTGGACAAGCCACTTGTTGCTCGAGATAATTTGAATCATGCAAGTTTGGACAAGCGTGTTTGTGCAAGCGAAACACTACGTGTGTAGATGTGGTTCAAACCTAGAAAATTTCCAATAAAGATATTCATTTTATTTTATAAAAACAATGAAATAATCACAAGTAGAAAACGCATGGGTGGGACTTCATATTGACCCTCACTGTAAAATCAAACAACAGTTCTGAATTTATCTGTGTCGTAAATGAATTAATCATCATATTTTGGGACCTGAAGAAAGCGCACAGAGAATTATTGGAAGATTTTATTCTCGAATATCAAAATCACCCGTGTCTTTGGCGAATTAAGTCATCTGATTATCATAAAACGAAGAAGGAAGCATCATACAATATCTTATAAAATAAATATGGAATATAGAAAATAAATAAAGAATAAAAAAATAAATAAATATAAATAATAAATAGAAAATATATAATATGCTTGTACAAGCATGCTTGTGCCCAAGAGAATTTGTGAATGCTTGTACAAAAATATTGGTCAAGCATACTTGTCAAGTTTCCAGTTACTGTATGTGTCCACCCTTTAAGAGAAGATTAGAAAACAATTAAAAGACACACATGTTTACTTGGTGCTGTGATGCATTTCTTCAAGTCAAAGTTGTAAGCAACCCTCTTTAAAATTTTTAATATTTAATAATTTTTTTATTTTTCAAAATCGTAAAACCTAATTATAGGTAGGATATAATAAAATCCATGAAGCAAATTTATTTGGTAGTTAATTCCATAAATAGTTACGAGCGATCCTTTAATTATAATTAGGAATATAGTTATAGCCGTAGAAAAGAGCTTTTGATGTTGATGAACCATAAAACAAATTTGATATTGTACTGAATAATTAATCTTGTTGAAATTTTTAATATGTCACAAAAGAGATGATGGATTGAGCCCATAAAAACACACATATTAAATTTATCAAAAAAAAATAAAACAAACAAACAAATAAATAAATAAAGTATGTAAAGCTTATGTAAAGTATCCATGAAAAAAAGAACGTTATTAGAAATTGATCTGATCCTCAACGTAAGAAAATTTTGTTTGTAATTTTCAAAGAAATGTTATTTAAAACAATTTTAAATTTGCCCTTGGATCGTGGTGTAGTTGGTAGCGTGCTGGCCTTCTATATCAAGGGTCGCGGGTTCGGGCCCCTGGCAGTCTGATGATTTTATTTAAGCAATTTGGATACCAAATGGCTTCAAAATGACCCCAATATATACAGAGTGTAACATGATAGTCGACAAATTCCAGGAGGTGATTCTTCACCTCGAAAGCAACAAAAAAGTTCCCCGTCACTATGGTCTCAACCGTTTGGCCGCTATCTCAATTTTTTTTTTTTTTTTTTTTTTTTTCAAAAAATATTTTTTTACTTTCTCTTAAATATATGTCGACCCAAAAAATCTGGTGTGACAAGCACAAAACACAACTTTGTGTGCTGTGCGACCATCACACCAGAATTTTTAAAAATACTGTCGTATTTCCTAATCTATTGCTCGTACAACAAATTTGAAAATACAATTGGAAGGTTCATTAAATTTTCTTGAAGAAGACCCTGCTACAAAAGATTATAATCTTAATTTTGATACAATGTTGGGTAGCGAGGATGCAGCCAAGAGGTTTTGGACCAAAGAAAAAACAACAATTCCAAGTGAGACGTTTCGGCGAAAGTTTTATTTTGCCATCTTCAGTCCTTCAGGAATTTTTTCATGTACATATTCATTATGCACATGTGTCATTTGGCCAAGTCGGTTTTTTAAAAATTTTAATACTTCGAAACTCACTGAGCCATTGCCCTCATGATAGAAATTTTTAAAAAACCGACTTGGCCAAATGACACATGTGCATAATGAATATGTACATGAAAAAATTCCTGAAGGACTGAAGATGGCAAAATAAAACTTTCGCCGAAACGTCTCACTTGGAATTGTTGTTTTTTCTTTGGTCCAAAACCTCTTTGGCTGCATCCTCGCTACCCAACATTGCAATATCTACAGCCACTAACTCAACCACTTAATTTTGATACGATTACAATGATTACAATGACATTGAAAAATATTTTAAATCGCTGAATTTTGAAAAATTTTATTTTTCTCTTACAATAACAATTTTTAAGCCTGAGTTTAGCAGATTTCACGAACACTTCTCCTTTTAGTGAGCTTTTTAATGGTATACTCAGTTTTGCGATTATCATTCAATTTCGTTGAGAAATTCCACTTATAATGTTAAAAAACTTGAATATTTTCTTCAAAATGGAGGCCATTTTGAACATTTTCATTATCTTATAGACCTCTACCTACTAAATTTATTATAAGATGGGGATTTTTTAGTTGAATAATTGTTAATGTGTAAAGAAAAGAATGGCAGCTAGATATTATTTCATTTATTAAACCCTCTATACTGACGTTTCGGTTTTGGTTAAGACCTTCCTCAGAGCTTGCGGGCTGTCAATATAGGCAAGCCCCAGAGGAAAATCGTGGTTAGAGATAATTTTAACCGCTTTCTGAGGGCCGATTATCTTCTCGTTTTAATACCTTCTTAAGCACACTTAGGACTACAAATTTGCCAAACCTCATCCTAATCCATCCCAGAGATATAAGCAAAAAAAAAACTTACACTGTAGGGGCCTATATGTATTCCATAAAAATAAAGGCAGAAATAATAGAATTTTGCTGCTAAATAATTTCCAAAATGTCTCTTCCACTCGGAAAAAAATAAAAAAAAAAACACTAAATGTTTACGAATCACTAATAATTATTTTATAATTTAAATAAATGATGTGTTTGAATGGGGAGAGTGCTATTATGTAAATTTATTGAAAATATTTCATTGAATAATGTTCTCAGTTCGTTTCATTAATTATTGTACAGAGCTTTAGGATGAATTTGGAACAATAAAACAAATTAATCCCCTCTGGGGATAGTTACTATTTTATTATTATTATGAATTGATTTCATACATATGTTAATTGAGTAGCGTAAATAATACATATTAATATTAATTAGCTATGCGATCCGCTTTCAGGCAGATCAATCATTCCCCCCCCACTTTCAGGCTTTTCAAAAAATAGATATATAGGCAAATTTGAATAGATAAATTATATTAAAAGTTTGAAAGTGGAATGTTTTTAAATTTGCAAAGATTAGTACGACGAGCAGATTGAAATAAAATTGTGTTTTATTTCTAATCCTGGCTGCCTACCCAGCACCAATAATATACAAATTAAATAATACTAAATTTTAAAACAAAAAAGGTATAACAGAGTGTCCATTCTTGTAGTTATTTTATCTAGAAGACAAATATTTTCTTTTAAGTAGAGAAAATTCTATTCTCATCTAAGCCCGGAGTACCTGTCTGAAAACACTTGAAATAATTTCTACGATGGCTACCAATTTTAATTAGAAATGACAATTTGCCTACCCTGGGAGGCAATTTGTAATTAATTTTACTTTTCTCAGAAATGGGCAGTTAATTTCTGCTGCTTGTCGCTTAGTTTACTTAACCAGTCAAATTCCATAACAAATAAACGCTATAAAGTTAATATCGTAGCAGCAAGCGAGGTCTTTACAATAAAGGACATGGTTAAGAGCCTACGAAATTTACATTTCAACATTATGACCCATTTAAAAATAATGACTTGACTTTGTATTTACAAAAGGAACAATGATACTTATGTGACGATGTTTGTGATTTGCAACTTTCCTTCTCTTATTTGGTTATTCTCTTTTGTCCAACAAAAGCAAAGGGAAAACATTATTTTGTATAATTTCTCGAGGTAATTTAAAATATAAGAGGATTTCTTCCGATAATACTGTAATTTCATCAAATTAAAAGATAGCAATTTGGTATTTTATTTAAGAAAATGATAAAATATTTTATATATTTTGCTGGTGGATTATATAGCTGCCAGGAGCTACCTTGGGGTGAATCGGCTTCTTTGGCACCTGATATTTAAGCTTACTTGTTAGTAGGGAAATAAGATTTTGCTAGCACTCATTGACTTGGTACAAAGTACCGGAAACCGATCAGGATAAGCTGAAGACACCGAATTTAACTCTTCTGGACCATATGAGCACTTGATCCACATGAAAAACATATACTCACAGTTTAAATATTTAAATAGTGTTAATTCCTAGATTGTGCTAAAGTAAAAAAAAATTCCAGATATATTGGTAACAAATTTCAAAAATATTAATTATTTACTGGGAGAAGAGAGAAAATGAAAATTTCACGGTTCAGATTTATAGTTAGAGATATATAATCTCCCATCGGAAATAAATCAATTCAATGTTCATTTTAAAAATAAATATCTATTAATGAATGTATCAGCTAGATTTAACAAAATTAATTATCATAATATTTTAATCAGTGAAGTCATTTCAACTTGTGGTGGCACACGGGCCTTGTTGGGGTGGTTAGCGTCTTATCCTTCTGTACCAAGTGTCTCATGGGACAAAATGTTATTTCATTTTAATTGACTATCAATTAATTAAATTGAAATAAATAGAGATGGGATCTAAATGGCCTCCGATGCCGAAAAGAATAAAAAAAAAACTTGTGGAGAGCTTTTTCTTCAATTTTTTGCTTGGAAGGGGGGGACTATTTTTGTCTTGAATTTTCTGACTTATTAGTAAAAAAAATTATTTGCCATAACTAAAACAGTCCATTTATCATAAATTTATATGTATATAGTGTGTCTATATTTTTTAATATTTTAATCAGAATAAGATAAAATCAAAAAGAAATCAGAAGCCTTGGAAAATTCCCTCCCTGCCCCTTATATGATCTTAATTAGTCATAATTACTATTAAGAAAATTCTAATGTATTTAATTCATTAAAAAAAAAAACCTTTATCGAAAAATTCATTAAAGGCCAATATCCACTAGGTCGTGCCGCTGCCGTGCCCCTGCCGGCATGTCCAGTGGAATTAGAACTTAAATAGCTTTGGAGAGCGGCAGACGGTACGGCAGGGGCACGGCAACGGCATGGAACGTCTTATGGAAATTGAAACGGCCTCTCCAATGCTAATTAAATATCAAGTCGGTTTGATTACGGCCGACCGCAGGGGCACGGCAGCAGCACGACCTAGTGGAAATTGACCTTAAAAGTCCATTCTAAGGCCAGTCATATTTGTCATAATCTTTTTAGCCATTAGTACGGTATTACACCCGACGCGTTATGGTTTCTATGAGTAGTAACTTTCATGGTATTAATAATACTAAGATGGTTTCCCGTTTCCTTCTTCAGGAGGAGCCATCTCAGGGTTGGATAATTTTTTGCGATGAGGTGGATTTGAATTCGAATTTTCTTCAACACAGGTTTATAAGCCTAACTGCTTTATCCCCTCGACTGATCGCCTCCTCTTGTCCTTAAGGTGCGCGTCTCGAAAAGTCGTTAGAAGAAGATTCACTACCGAGTTACTCTAGTCGGCAAGAGATGGCGTTAGTTTTTCCCCAAGGGGATACAAGGGATTTATTCCATTTCATTTGAAAGGTTCCAACTAATTAATTAAGGGTAAAAAATTAATTATTTTTCAACACAATGATTAGTAATTTAATTACTTATAAGATGTAGAGCGAATTTTTTTAAATATCTTTTATTTAATGCGATTAATCTAAAAAAAAAAATGTATTTTTTCGAAAATCTAAAAAAGGGCTTCTATAAGTTGTAGATATTTTAAATAGCTTTAATTTAAAAAAAAAAAAATTTCAAGTCGATAGCTTCAAAATTGTGGCTGCTGGAATCTCCCAAAATCAACACCTCGAGACGCGCACCTTAAATGTAAATGAATCATTTAAAAAATATTTTTAAATTCATTTAAGATATAAACCAAATCATGTCCTAACCATGTATAAAAGTTAAAATAAAATTGGTTGTTTTAAGTGAATTGAATGTTGCAGGTGGAAAGCTGTTTGCTACCACTACGTGAGACGTAAACGTCAGGTGACTCGCTACCGCCATGGTGATGCGTATACGAGCACGCAGGCCTATTACGAAAGGGTGGACACGCATGCAGCTGGTGGTGCATTCGCGTACCAACGTTGCGGGGTGCGTGACGAATCGCCTGAATTGGTGCTTGACCCTCGAACGCCCATAACACACGTTCGCTTCTCCAAAGGTAAATTCTTTCAACACAAAAGAAATACTTTTTTTTTTAATATAACCTGAAAATTGAAAGTTATCTTCACTTCATAAATAATAAATTTAATCAAATGAAGAGAAAGAAATCCAGAGGGCAATTTGATTAAGATAAAACTCTTGTATTTGTCAAATAGATGGTAGCAGCAAAAAAAAAAAAAGGCACGAATAAACAAAATAAAGCAGAGAGAAGTTGAATGTATACATGTCTCCACTGAGCACACACACAGACACACCAACTTGTTAATTAGTTTGGCCGAATTCTATTTAAAACTAAATAAAATATCCTTGTGTCCCTTAACAAGCGGATTTAAATTAACGAGCTTTTGGTTTTCAACAATTCTAACTGACAGTGTCGCAATGCATCGGCAAGGCAAAGCGACAGATGGACAAAGCAATAATCTTTTGTTCCATTCATATAAGGCCTTTAGGATATACAGCAGGCCTATATACAAATAACAATGAATTCCTTAAGGGGGTTTACCCGATTATATGCGCTTTAGGGAGGGAAAACATTTTTTTTTTTTCGAAACCCAATTAAGAGTTAGAAAGAAATATACAGGGGATAGGCAAAATAATATGAGTTGAGTGGAGAGGAGGGGGGGGGGACAAAAACCTCAAAATTGTAGGACTTTTTTCAGTTTTTATTTCGTTTTATACCTCGTTAACTCCTCGAAAATATGCTTAATTACGAGATATAGGCTAAGAAAAAAACTGAAAAAAGATTTTGAGCTTTTTGCACCCCCTCCCCCCACTCTCACCCAAATTAGCCCAGGGACCTCGAGGTTGAAAACTTAAAATAGTCAATAAAATTGATTTTAAACCGAAAACTGGACAAGGCTATTATATCTTCGTGTAAGCTAGAGATTTACTTGTCGCTATTTGGAGCAGATGGTACGCTGTGGGGGTAATAAAAGACAAATTTTTGGTTTCGCTTTTATTCGGGAAACTTAATTATGGCCGACCAATGTGTGCAACAGTAAATTAAGTTTCCCAAATAAAAGCCAAACCAAAAATTTGTCTTTTATTACCGCCTACAGCGTACCATTTGCTCCAAATATCGACAAGTAAATCTCTAGCTTGAACGAAGAGTTAAAATACTCATCCTAGAGTAAGCCCCAAATTACCTGTAAAAATTTCTACAAGCAAATAGTAACTCAACACATTATTAATAAATAAATATTGTCTAATGTTCGGTATTTATATTAAGAAACCTAAATGTAACTAATGATAGTAACAGATTTTAAGATGTTAAAAAAAAAAATTATAGAGGGAAATGCCACAAGTTATCGAAGATTTTGAGATTAGGTTAAACTTAAAATGTTAATTATTGAGCTTAATCAAGGGGTCTCGGCATTTTAGTTAAAATAGGAAATTAATCTAGATTTTAGGCCTAAAATACGTTTATCAATTAAGATTTTGCTAAAATGCTTTTTAAATCGTCTTATAACATTGTTTAAGGTTTTATGAATTAGGCGGTATATCTTTAAAGCAAATCTGGTGTGACAAGCACAGAAGAAAGTTGTGTGCTGTGCGACCAGTCACACCAGATTTTTTTATGTCTCCTCAGACGTGGAGATAAAAAAAAATATTATTTTGACAAATTTCTTTAATCTATAACAAAGCCTCTAGGCAAATTGGCTATTGAGAAATTTCCTAACTTATATTATCCCCCGTCAAAGGAACATTTTGATGTCCTAAAGAATAAGGAAGGATGTCATCGAGTTCCCTAATATGATCCGCTTTTAAGTGATCTCCCCTCTCCCTCTTCTCTAGCAAGAAACATGAAGATAAATATAATCCCTCGGATCTGAGGAAATCAATAGCAAAACCAAATATGACAGAAATAGCTCCAAATGGGTTTCGATAACGAGTCAATAAAAAAAAACATGGTGATAAACAAGAAAATTGGAAAAAAATAAGGAAGTAGAAATGTTTGGAAAATAGTTTTATTTGTTCTATAAAACGTCTTTGTTTTACTTTAATTGGCAGAGATCATTTCTCAAGGGGATTGAATGAGTTCGGACCCTAGGCAGTCTGATAAATTTATTTAAATCATTTGGATACCATATGTCCCCAATAAATATCGTAATTATAATATAAGATGCCTAAGATGGCGAAAACTCTTAAAAGAAATTACAGCTTTAATTATAAGATAGTGCCGAAAACTAAATATATGTCGAGACAAAAAATCTGGTGTGAAACACACCTTCGTTCCTGAATCCAGCCTTAAAGCTTGTTATCTTGTTACACGTTGTTCTTGAAAAGATCACTTATATACACAATATTAAAGCCTAGAGCACACTTGGGAGACTTTTTTTTTTATTTATATAAATTTTTTTAATTTTTCAAATTTATTTAAGTAAATAAGAACTAGATTTAAAAATGTCTAAATGGCCTCTGATACCGGAAAAATGGTTTTTTATTATTTATTAAATGATATAGGCCTATTTGGACCCTGTTAGAATGGTGTGTAAAGACCAAAAATCAGTTTGAGAAAATCAAAAATAAAGTTTTTTGTTTACATTGGATTATGTATAATTTTTTTGTATAATGAGAATAACATTAAATATAAATTTTTTAAAACATATTTCATAAAAATACTATTAATTATAATTTGAAAAATATTCCGTGCTTAACTCAATTTTGAATTTTTTGGTCTTTGACACACCATTGCATAACAGGGTCCATTTATAAAGGTCCTATATCCTGTATATATATATCAAGCACTCCTGCTGCAATTAATGACCAACCATGTGCTCCTCATAGATCCTTGACAAACAGTACACTTTTTATTTTGTTATCGGAACGTTGCAATAAGGGCTACGATCATTACCGACAGTCCCCGAACGCACACGAAGACAGTGAGGGCGAGGCGACAGTTGTCGCTTGAATGCCCCTCCGAGCGACGTCGCGTCGCGTCGCTTCGCCCACGAGTGCGCCTTCCTATTGGAATCTATGTAAACGTCTCGCGTCGAAAAAAACTATCGCTTCGCCTAGGTGTGCGCTAGCCTTAAATCCTAAAAAACAAATCTTTTTGATTCAAAAAACTTAGAAAATTCACGTAACACAATTTATTAGCTGATAATTTTTTTTTTAAGATAAAAAGAATAAAAATTTCTCGTATTTGAATATTGGTAATTCAATATTATTTGTCAAAATGTCAGGGAAAAAATTGTCAAAAAATATACAGAAAGATAAAGTGAAATTGAGATAAAAAAAAAAACAACAGCATCTATATGAAGAATATTGCGAAACTTATTTTGACAGTCATATTACATTCAAAAGGATATTTTTATTATTTTTTTTACGAGAAGATGAAATTTGAAGCTTTTTATCTGTCGTACTCTAGAGAGAAAGAACACTGCTTAAAAATACTTAACAAAAAGGCTGATTTAAATAATAAAAAAAATTAAGATACGTATCGAATAAAAGTTAAATATTTACTAATACTTTC
>JAKCPI010019894.1:0-16729 GCA_023213315.1 Euborellia annulipes | reverse complement strand
TTCATTTTAACAGAATTTTTTAATTTAACAATGGCACGACTCTCTTATAAATCTTAAAAACCTAACATAATTTGTTTATTATACCTAAATCTCGTATTCAACTTGAGATAGAAGTGGCATCTTGGGAATTTAAAAAATTTCTCTCTTTATTTATCATTCAAAAAAAAAAAAATATCTTTGAAAACTTGTGTGTTGATATCTCCTTCAATCTTTTTCTAAAATCTTTGATAAATATTTGCAAAGAGATTATCACTATTCTCGTAAATCAAACAACCCTTTACGTCTACTAATTATTCGCATTCACCTTAAAAGAACAGAGAATTGAGGGGGATTTTAATTTCACTACTACTAACACTAATTTCTCCATTAATATATTTAGATAGTGAAGACATCCGAATTGCGAAAGTTTGATAACAATTATCTTAATGTTGGCTATAAATAGATTTTACTTTCTCTTATCTATCTATGTTAATATATGAGGGAAAGTATTGCATTCATGTCATAAATCCGATGTCGAGATTTTGATGGAAATAGTTTTGAGACAAAGAAACGGGTCCAGAAAAATGGTGTGTACAAAATAAAGCAAAGAAGGAAATGAGATTTGAGAGTTGAAAAATTTGGTATGCAGTACAGAACACAACTTTCAATTACCGGAGGTAAGAGGAAAGTTGTGTGCTGTCCAGCCACACCAGATTTTTCAACCTCGAATCTCATTTCCTTCTTGCTTTATTTTTAACACAGCAGACCATTTTGCTGGACCCAATTTTTTTAAACTCAGGGGACCTCAAAACGTATATTTCCATCAAAATCTCGGCATCCAATTTTTGACATGAATGCTTTCTCTCCCTATATAGGGCCTAATATTTTTTAAGGTCTTTTTCGGAGGCCATTTAGACCCCGTCTCTATTTGTTCATTTGATTGATAGCCAATTCAATGAATACATAAATTATGTCGCATGAGACGGGATGGAACCCATGATCTCTAGAATCACAAGAGGCAGAAATTCTACCACTGACCCTCAGTGCCCTAACATATATAATCTATACTTTATATGAAAGAGAAAGTAAAAAGGAACTGAAATAGCATCCTAGTACTTACTGTATGGCATGTCTAATAAAATAGACTTGGCTACAAAGTCCTTGATAAAAATCCATTTCAATCCATACCTATTGCCTGTGACCCGTGGAGCAGAGATTAGCTTCTCGTGCTCTAGAGTCCCGAGTTCTCTTCCCATTCCAATAAAGAAAAATTTATTTCATTTGAATTGACTACTAAACATTTGAAATTTGAAATAAATAGGAATGAGGTCTAAATGGCCCTAGATGCCGAGAAAGACCTTAAGTTTAAATAAAATTTAAAAAAAATCCATACCGACATATGAAATTAGAAATATGTTTTTATGAACTTTTCTTAAATTGAGTGATTCATCATCATCATCTGTGAAATTAGAAATTTTCCTGGGCTTTTGTTATAATTGGTATCTTCTTTCAAAAACACTCAGCAAAAAATAATAACCAAAGCCCTGATGAAGTTTGTAAGCTTGCAGATGACAGGCGATTGCGAGTAGGAAGTGCCAGATTGGAATAGAAATGTCTGTTGCTGATGTTGCATGGCCGGCATGAGGGTGCCATTCGTCGGGGTTCCCGATGTATACGTGGTGTTTGCTCTGTCCCCGATGTGGGGGCGGCGCGGGTGGCTTGGTGGCGCGCACAGGTCATCATCAACTTCTCGCTCTACCCGATCAAATCTACACGCCAAATGTCACCCTGCGAGGCTGGATATCTCTACGTGCCTGTCGCCTTTCTCGCTACTCTCTACCTCGTCTACTTGGTTGAGTGTTGGCATTGCACAGCGCGACACGGATCATCGCCTAAATTGGCAGCTGCAGAACTCGAACATCGGGCCAGACAAATGAGAGACGCTAGTCCTGTCGTCTGGTGAGTCTATAACTAAATAAGTAGTGCCAATACGTTATTAATTATAGTTTTCTTAAAAATTATTTGCTGATATCGCTCATTTACTGCAATATTGTCATAATTAAAAAAAAAAAAAAAAATTGAATTATTGACACAGTAAGGATAATAAAAAAAACTTGTTATCTGGCAGAGTGACATATCTGAACTTTTCATACTCGCCGCAAAATATCTGATATTTTAATATCTCAAGTTTTCTTAAAAATTCTTCATTGATTTCAGTTAAAAAGAAGCAAGTGTATCAGTGGTATTTTCAAAAATTCGTATTGCTACCATTTTTAATTCGAGTTTTTATAGGCTATGTATTACAATTTTATTACAATGTGATTTTTTTTTTTAACATTTACATTTTTCACACTCCCACTCACACACACATTCACACAGTCTTTTCGGCAACTTAGGCCATATGAGACTTTACGATAACCGTTATATATGATAATATCTATTGGGGTTCCAGGCATTTCTATTTAAGCCATCTGGTATTCAAATGGCTTAAATAAAATCATCGGACTGCCTGGGGTCCGAACCCTCGCCGTTTGATATAGGAGGTAGGCACGCTACCTACTACACCAAGCCCGGGCCAATATGATTTTTTGATCTATATAATAAATCTATAAATAAACAAATATTTTCAATTATGCCACTCTTGCAGCGAATGAGCGATATGTATTAATAAATACTCTCGCGAATAAGAATTTATAAATTGAAGATTTGTTTACCTGTAATCTTCTTTAAAAAAACAACACAATAATTTTTATAATAAGCTTGAGAAAATGGAGTCTAATGGTTATTTTTCAATGCTTATTTTTTAAGCAGGCTACACACGTAACTGCAAACTTGACAAGCATACAAAATTTGTGTACAAGAAATCTGTAGCGTCTGTAGAAAAATTTTGCTCAAGGATTTTAAGAAAAATTATTTAATATATGTGAGGTTTCACTAGTTTTCACCTAGTGAAATCTCACATGTATTAAATAAATTTTCTTATAAATATGTTTTACGTAAAACTTACACCACTTTCCCTCCAAACTATCAAGCATTTTAATTGGACAAGCCACTTGTTGCTCGAGATAATTTGAATCATGCAAGTTTGGACAAGCGTGTTTGTGCAAGCGAAACACTACGTGTGTAGATGTGGTTCAAACCTAGAAAATTTCCAATAAAGATATTCATTTTATTTTATAAAAACAATGAAATAATCACAAGTAGAAAACGCATGGGTGGGACTTCATATTGACCCTCACTGTAAAATCAAACAACAGTTCTGAATTTATCTGTGTCGTAAATGAATTAATCATCATATTTTGGGACCTGAAGAAAGCGCACAGAGAATTATTGGAAGATTTTATTCTCGAATATCAAAATCACCCGTGTCTTTGGCGAATTAAGTCATCTGATTATCATAAAACGAAGAAGGAAGCATCATACAATATCTTATAAAATAAATATGGAATATAGAAAATAAATAAAGAATAAAAAAATAAATAAATATAAATAATAAATAGAAAATATATAATATGCTTGTACAAGCATGCTTGTGCCCAAGGGAATTTGTGAATGCTTGTACAAAAATATTGGTCAAGCATACTTGTCAAGTTTCCAGTTACTGTATGTGTCCACCCTTTAAGAGAAGATTAGAAAACAATTAAAAGACACACATGTTTACTTGGTGCTGTGATGCATTTCTTCAAGTCAAAGTTGTACGCAACCCTCTTTAAAATTTTTAATATTTAATAATTTTTTTTATTTTTCAAAATCGTAAAACCTAATTATAGGTAGGATATAATAAAATCCATGAAGCAAATTTATTTGGTAGTTAATTCCATAAATAGTTACGAGCGATCCTTTAATTATAATTAGGAATATAGTTATAGCCGTAGAAAAGAGCTTTTGATGTTGATGAACCATAAAACAAATTTGATATTGTACTGAATAATTAATCTTGTTGAAATTTTTAATATGTCACAAAAGAGATGATGGATTGAGCCCATAAAAACACACATATTAAATTTATCAAAAAAAATAAAACAAACAAACAAATAAATAAATAAAGTATGTAAAGCTTATGTAAAGTATCCATGAAAAAAAGAACGTTATTAGAAATTGATCTGATCCTCAACGTAAGAAAATTTTGTTTGTAATTTTCAAAGAAATGTTATTTAAAACAATTTTAAATTTGCCCTTGGATCGTGGTGTAGTTGGTAGCGTGCTGGCCTTCTATATCAAGGGTCGCGGGTTCGGGCCCCTGGCAGTCTGATGATTTTATTTAAGCAATTTGGATACCAAATGGCTTCAAAATGACCCCAATATATACAGGGTGTAACATGATAGTCGACAAATTCCAGGAGGTGATTCTTCACCTCGAAAGCAACAAAAAAGTTCCCCGTCACTATGGTCTCAACCGTTTGGCCGCTATCTCAATTTTTTTTTTTTTTTTTTTTTTCAAAAAATATTTTTTTACTTTCTCTTAAATATATGTCGACCCAAAAAATCTGGTGTGACAAGCACAAAACACAACTTTGTGTGCTGTGCGACCAGTCACACCAGAATTTTTAAAAATACTGTCGTATTTCCTAATCTATTGCTCGTACAACAAATTTGAAAATACAATTGGAAGGTTCATTAAATTTTCTTGAAGAAGACCCTGCTACAAAAGATTATAATCTTAATTTTGATACAATGTTGGGTAGCGAGGATGCAGCCAAAGAGGTTTTGGACCAAAGAAAAAACAACAATTCCAAGTGAGACGTTTCGGCGAAAGTTTTATTTGCCATCTTCAGTCCTTCAGGAATTTTTTCATGTACATATTCATTATGCACATGTGTCATTTGGCCAAGTCGGTTTTTTATAAAATTTTAACTTCATCACTGAGGGCATTGGCCTCAGTGATGATTTTCAAAACCGACTTGGCCAAATGACACAGTGCATAATGAATATGTACATGAAAAAATTCCTGAAGGACTGAAGATGGCAAAATAAAACTTTCGCCGAAACGTCTCACTTGGAATTGTTGTTTTTTCTTTGGTCCAAAACCTCTTTGGCTGCATCCTCGCTACCCAACATTGCAATATCTACAGCCACTAACTCAACCACTTAATTTTGATACGATTACAATGATTACAATGACATTGAAAAATATTTTAAATCGCTGAATTTTGAAAAATTTTATTTTTCTCTTACAATAACAATTTTTAAGCCTGAGTTTAGCAGATTTCACGAAAACTTCTCCTTTTAGTGAGCTTTTTAATGGTATACTCAGTTTTGCGATTATCATTCAATTTCGTTGAGAAATTCCACTTATAATGTTAAAAAACTTGAATATTTTCTTCAAAATGGAGGCCATTTTGAACATTTTCATTATCTTATAGACCTCTACCTACTAAATTTATTATAAGATGGGGATTTTTTAGTTGAATAATTGTTAATGTGTAAAGAAAAGAATGGCAGCTAGATATTATTTCATTTATTAAACCCTCTATACTGACGTTTCGGTTTTGGTTAAGACCTTCCTCAGAGCTTGCGGGCTGTCAATATAGGCAAGCCCCAGAGGAAAATCGTGGTTAGAGATAATTTTAACCGCTTTCTGAGGGCCGATTATCTTCTCGTTTTAATACCTTCTTAAGCACACTTAGGACTACAAATTTGCCAAACCTCATCCTAATCCGTCCCAGAGATATAAGCAAAAAAAAAACTTACACTGTAGGGGCCTATATGTATTCCATAAAAATAAAGGCAGAAATAATAGAATTTTGCTGCTAAATAATTTCCAAAATGTCTCTTCCACTCAGAAAAAAAAAAAAAAAAAAAAAAAACACTAAATGTTTACGAATCACTAATAATTATTTTATAATTTAAATAAATGATGTGTTTGAATGGGGAGAGTGCTATTATGTAAATTTATTGAAAATATTTCATTGAATAATGTTCTCAGTTCGTTTCATTAATTATAGTACAGAGCTTTAGGATGAATTTCGAACAATAAAACAAATTAATCCCCTCTGGGGATAGTTACTATTTTATTATTATTATGAATTGATTTCAAACATATGTTAATTGAGTAGCGTAAATAATACATATTAATATTAATTAGCTATGCGATCCGCTTTCAGGCAGATCAATCATTCCCCCCCCCCCCACCTTCAGGCTTTTCAAAAAATAGATATATAGGCAAATTTGAATAGATAAATTATATTAAAAGTTTGAAAGTGGAATATTTTTAAATTTGCAAAGATTAGTACTAAAAAAAAAATAGTTTTCAACTTGGGGTGTATGTTTAGACGTTTAGAAATTAACAAAACAAAAATCTAATTATACATTACATCCTTCTACTATCTCCGGTAGGTTAAGTAATAACAATATAGCAACAACATGTTTTTTCCACTCAATAGGTACAGTACACCAGACGTTTTCTTACCCTCAGTAATTGTATGGTGTACTGTCACACCACATTTTACTCAGCTAGAATAGAAAAAAAGTAAAAAAAAAACACTGGTTGGAAAAATGTTATTGTTATTTCGTAAATACTTTAGGTAGGAAAAGGATGTAATGTATAATCTACTATTAAATTTTTTTGTTTTGCTAATTTTTAAACGTCTAATTAAACAACATAAGGTGGAAACAACTGTTTCATATTAATATTCTCAGACAAAATCAATCAGTAAAAAAAAATCATTATCATCATCATTATCATTACTCAGTGGCGTAACGTAGGCCTCCTGCAGACCCCGCGATGCGGGGGGCCCACGGGCCGAACAGGGCTAAAAAAATGTATCTTCTCAGGGCTTTGATAAAAACGGAAAAATTTAGGTAAAAAAATAATAATGAAAATTTCTCTTTGAGAGGGCCCGGGCCTTCAAGGCTCCGGTAAAAAAGGAAAAATTTAATGAAAATTTCTCTTTGAGGCTCCGGTAAAAACTGAGAAATTTAGATTAAAAAAAAAAAATAATGAAAATTTATCTTTGAGAGGGCCCGGGCCTCCCGGGTTGCGGGGGGGGGGGGGCAGCTAAAAAACGTTACGCTACTGTCATTACTATAAAAGATTGGCCGGAATAAAAGGAAGTTGAGTCAAAGAGGAAAATTTAAAACTAGGTCAGAGAGGGAAATTTAAAACTTTAAAATTTTTCAATTGCTCGCCTAAGATGAACGAGCAATTGCAAAATTTCCAAACAGTGAGCAAGAATAAATTTGTTTTTGCTAGCCGAAGGCTAGCAAGGGACTCCAGGAGGCGCAGCAGCCTGGCAAATGGAAAAGCCGCCTTCGGAAGTTTTCGTATTCGTGCTGCTTCTAGGTTCCTTGTTAGTGCAGTATGAGTAAACGGAAATTGAAATTAGAGACGAGAGACGTCTCTCGGGTACCCTGAATCAATGCTAATCGCCCCCTTCCTCAGGAGTGAGCAGGTGTCAATTATAACAACAAATGACACCTTATTGTTATAATTGTCACCTGCTCAATCCTGAGGAAGGGGGCGATTAGCACCCGAAACGTCGACGAGCAGATTGAAATAAAATTGTGTTTTATTTCTAATCCTGGCTGCCTATCCAGCACCAATAATATACAAATTAAATAATACTAAATTTTAAAACAAAAAAAGGTATAACAGAGTGTCCATTCTTGTAGTTATTTTATCTAGAAGACAAATATTTTCTTTTAAGTAGAGAAAATTCTATTCTCATCTAAGCCCTGAGTACCTGTCTGAAAACACTTGAAATAATTTCTACGATGGCTACCAATTTTAATTAGAAATGACAATTTGCCTACCCTAGGAGGCAATTTGTAATTAATTTTACTTTTCTCAGAAATGGGCAGTTAATTTCTGCTGCTTGTCGCTTAGTTTACTTAACCAGTCAAATTCCATAACAAATAAACGCTATAAAGTTAATATCGTAGCAGCAAGCGAGGTCTTTACAATAAAGGACATGGTTAAGAGCCTACGAAATTTACATTTCAACATTATGACCCATTTAAAAATAATGAGTTGACTTTGTATTTACAAAAGGAACAATGATACTTATGTGACGATGTTTGTGATTTGCAACTTTCCTTCTCTTATTTGGACAAAAGCAAAGGGAAAACATTATTTTGTATAATTTCTCGAGGTAATTTAAAATATAAGAGGATTTCTTCCGATAATACTGTAATTTCATCAAATTAAAAGATAGCGATTTGGTATTTTATTTAAGAAAATGATAAAATATTTTATATATTTTGCTGGTGGATTATATAGCTGCCAGGAGCTACCTTGGGGTGAATCGGCTTCTTTGGCATCTGATATTTAAGCTTACTTGTTAGTAGGGAAATAAGATTTTGCTAGTGCTCATTGACTTGGTACAAAGTACCGGAAACCGATACAGGATAAGCTGAAGACACCGAATTTAAATCTTCTGGACCATATGAGCACTTGATCCACATGCAAAACATATACTCACAAGTTTAAATATTTAAATAGTGTTAATTCCTAGATTGTGCTAAAGTCAAAAAAATTCCAGATATATTGGTAACAAATTTCAAAAATATTAATTATTTACTAGGAGAAGAGAGAAAATGAAATTTCCACGGTTCAGATTTATAGTTGGATATATAATCTCCCATCGGAAATAAATCAATTCAATGTCCATTTTAAAAATAAATATCTATTAATGAATGTATGAGCTAGATTTAACAAAATTATCATAATATTTTAATCAGTGAAGTCATTTCAACTTGTGGTGGCACACGGGCCTTGGTGTGGTGGTTAGCGTCCTATCCTTCTGTACCAAGTGTTGCAGGTTTGCATTCAGTCTCATGCGACAAAAAATTATTTCAATTTAATTGGCTATCAATTAATTAAATTGAAATAAATAGAGATGGGGTCTAAATGGCCTCCGATGCCGAAAAAGAATAAAAAAAAAACTTTTGGAGAGCTTTTTCTTCAATTTTTTGCTTGGAAGGGGGGGGGGGGGCAAACTATTTTTGTCTTGAATTTTTCGACTCACTAGTAAAAAAAATTATTTGACATGGTCTGTTTGTCTATTTGTGTGTATGTGGGTGTGTCTGTGAACAAATTATCGAAACGAAAATATAGCTAGGAAGTTGAA
Organism: Euborellia annulipes; assembly: GCA_023213315.1. NCBI lineage: Eukaryota > Metazoa > Arthropoda > Insecta > Dermaptera > Anisolabididae > Euborellia > Euborellia annulipes. The sequence goes on along the minus strand of JAKCPI010019894.1, from coordinate 7,682 downwards.
ATTTTATATTTAAGTTAGGCACTTCCATGGGACTCGAAGCTTTTGAACAAAATCGACCAGTACTTTACTGATGCACTTTTTCAGTTTTTTTTTTCTATTTTTTCTAAATTCGCTCCAACGATTTTTTTAAAATTCAAAAATCAATTATTTTTTACATTCTCTTTAAAATGTATATTCTCATTTTGTCATTGAAATCTTCTAAAGACCACTTAACTCTTGTATTGCACTCCATAGAAAAGATAGGAGTAATGGTTGCCGTGGCAACAAAATATATTGTAAATATTTTCCCACGTTTATAAATTTTACATTCAATTGTACCTTACTGTCGGAAACTAAATACATGTCGACACAAAAAATCTGGTGTGACAAGCACAGAACACAACTTTCGATTACCGAAGGTAAGAGAAAGTTGTTGTGCTGTGCGCCAGTTAAACCAGATTTTTTAATATTTTAATCAGAATAAGATAAAAGAAATCAGAAGCCTTGGCAAATTTCCTTCCTGCGGTTTCCCGTTTTCTTCCTCAGGAGAAGCCATCTCAGGGTTGGATAATTTTTTGCTATGAGGTGGATTTGAACTCGAATTGTCTTCAACTCAGGTTTAGAAGCTTAATTGCTTTATCCCCTCGACTGATCGCTTCCTCTTGTCCTTAAATGAAAATGAATCATTTTAAAAATATTTTTAAATTCATTTAAGATATAAACCAAATCATGTTGCAGGTGGAAAGCTGTTTGCTACCACTACGTGAGACGTAAACGTCAGGTGACTCGCTACCGCCATGGTGATGCGTATACGAGCACGCAGGCCTATTACGAAAGGGTGGACACGCATGCAGCTGGTGGTGCATTCGCGTACCAACGTTGCGGGGTGCGTGACGAATCGCCTGAATTGGTGCTTGACCCTCGAACGCCCATAACACACGTTCGCTTCTCCAAAGGTAAATTCTTTCCACACAAAAGAAATACTTTTTTTTTTAATATAACCTGAAAATTGAAAGTTATCTTCACTTCATAAATAATAAATTTAATCAAATGAAGAGAAAGAAATCCAGAGGGCAATTTGATTAAGATAAAACTCTTGTATTTGTCAAATAGATGGTAGCAGCAAAAAAAAAAAGGCACGAATAAACAAAATAAAGCAGAGAGAAGTTGAATGTATACATGTCTCCACTGAGCACACACACAGACACACCAACTTGTTAATTAGTTTGGCCGAATTCTATTTAAAACTAAATAAAATATCCTTGTGTCCCTTAACAAGCGGATTTAAATTAACGAGCTTTTGGTTTTCAACAATTCTAACTGACAGTGTCGCAATGCATCGGCAAGGCAAAGCGACAGATGGACAAAGCAATAATCTTTTTGTTCCATTCATATAAGGCCTTTAGGATATACAGCAGGCCTATATACAAATAACAATGAATTCCTTAAGGGGTTTACCCGATTATATGCGCTTTAGGGAGGGAAAACATTTTTTTTTTTTCGAAACCCAATTAAGAGTTAGAAAGAAATATACAGGGGATAGGCAAAATAATATGAGGTGAGTGGAGAGGAGGGGGGGGGGGGGACAAAAACCTCAAAATTGTAGGACTTTTTTCAGTTTTTATTTCGTTTTATACCTCGTTAACTCCTCGAAAATATGCTTAATTACGAGATATAGGCTAAGAAAAAAACTGAAAAAAGATTTTGAGCTTTTTGCACCCCCTCCCCCACTCTCACCCAAATTAGCCCAGGGACCTCGAGGTTGAAAACTTAAAATAGTCAATAAAATTGATTTTAAACCGAAAACTGGACAAGGCTATTATATCTTCGTGTAAGCTAGAGATTTACTTGTCGGTATTTGGAGCAGATGGTACGCTGTAGGGGTAATAAAAGACAAATTTTTGGTTTCGCTTTTATTCGGGAAACTTAATTTACTGTTGCACACATTGGTCGGCCATAATTAAGTTTCCCGAATAAAAGCCAAACCAAAAATTTGTCTTTTATTACCCCTTACAGCGTACCATTTGCTCCAAATATCGACAAGTAAATCTCTAGCTTGAACGAAGAGTTAAAATACTCATCCTAGAGTAACCCCCAAATTACCTGTAAAAATTTCTACAAGCAAATAGTAACTCAACACATTATTATTATTTTTCTTTTCTTTTCTTATTCTTTATATATAATTCTTCTACTGTGTATGTGACTGAACTCCTCTAAACACTGAACCAATTATGATGAAATTTTCTTGTATGTTTGTGAGAGTCCCGACAGGTTTGTTTCACAAATAACAATAAGTTAATGAGTAATTAACCGTTAAAATAAGAAAAAATAAAAATTAGGAGAAAGGGTTGCCATGGTAACAAAATATAAATATTTACCCATGTTTACGATTTTTTTTATTTATTTACATTTTGAATTCTAAAATATCGGCGTAAATTTTTTGTCTGTGACCGGGAGAGTCCCGGAAAGGATATGATTCACAAAAAAATCTTAAGTTCATGAATAATTAACCGCTAAAATAATCTCTACATATAAAAATGAAAAGGGAAAATGTATGTACCGGTATGTATATAAGTAGGCGAGCAAGGGGGGTCCAGGGGCGCAGCCCCGCTGGAGCCCCGCCGAGGCGGGCTTAGTCTAGTTAATAAATAAATATTGTCTAATGTTCGGTATTTATATTAAGAAACCTAAATGTAACTAATGATAGTAACAGATTTTAAGATGTTAAAAAAAAAATTATAGAGGGAAATGCCACAAGTTATCGAAGATTTTGAGATTAGGTTAAACTTAAAATGTTAATTATTGAGCTTAATCAAGGGGTCTCGGCATTTTAGTTAAAATAGGAAATTAATCTAGATTTTAGGCCTAAAATACGTTTATCAATTAAGATTTTGCTAAAATGCTTTTTAAATCGTCTTATAACATTGTTTAAGGTTTTATGAATTAGGCGGTATATCTTTAAAGCAAATCTGGTGTGACAAGCACAGAAGAAAGTTGTGTGCTGTGCGACCAGTCACACCAGATTTTTTTTTGTCTCCTCAGACGTGGAGATAAAAAAAAATATTATTTTGACAAATTTATTTAGTCTATAACAAAGCCTCTAGGCAAATTGGCTATTGAGAAATTTCCTAACTTAAATTATCCCCCGTCAAAGGAACATTTTGATGTCCTAAAGAATAAGGAAGGATGTCATCGAGTTCCCTAATATGATCCGCTTTTAAGTGATCTCCCCTCTCCCTCTCCTCTAGCAAGAAACATGAAGATAAATATAATCCCTCGGATCTGAGGAAATCAATAGCAAAACCAAATATGACAGAAATAGCTCCAAATGGGTTTCGATAACGAGTCAATAAAAAAAAACATGGTGATAAACAAGAAAATTGGGAAAAAATAAGGAAGTAGAAATGTTTGGAAAATAGTTTTATTTGTTCTATAAAACGTCTTTGTTTTACTTTAATTGGCAGAGATCATTTCTCAAGGGGATTGAATGAGTTCGGACCCTAGGCAGTCTGATAAATTTATTTAAATCATTTGGATACCATATGTCCCCAATAAATATCGTAATTATAATATAAGATGCCTAAGATGGCGAAAACTCTTAAAAGAAATTACAGCTTTAATTATAAGATAGTGCCGGAAACTAAATATATGTCGAGACAAAAAATCTGGTGTGAAACACACCTTCGTTCCTGTCCAGCCTTAAAGCTTGTTATCTTGTTACACGTTGTTCTTGAAAAGATCACTTATATACACAATATTAAAGCCTAGAGCACACGGGAGACTTTTTTTTTTTATTTATATAAATTTTTTAATTTTTCAATTTTATTTAAGTAAATAAGAACTAGATTTAAAAATGTCTAAATGGCCTCCGATACCGGAAAAATGGTTTTTTATTATTTATTAAATGATATAGGCCTATTTATAAAGTCCTATATACTGTATATATATATCAAGCACTCCTGCTGCAATTAATGACCACCCATGTGCTCCTCATAGATCTTGACAAACAGTACACTTTTATTTTGTTATCGGAACGTTGCAATAAGGGCTACGATCATTACCGACAGTCCCCGAACGCACACGAAGACAGTGAGGCGAGGCGACAGTTGTCGCTTGAATGCCCTTCCGAGCGACGTCGCGTCGCGTCGCTTCGCCCACGAGTGCGCCTTCCTATTGGAATCTATGTAAACGTCTCGCGTCGAAAAAAAACTATCGCTTCGCCCAGGTGTGCGCTAGCCTTAAATCTAAAAAACAAATCTTTTTGATTCAAAAAACTTCAAAAATTCACGTAACACAATTTATTAGCTGATAATTTTTTTTTTTTTTTAAGATAAAAGAATAAAAATTTCTCGTATTTGAATATTGGTAATTCAATATTATTTGTCAAAATGTCAGGGAAAAAATTGTCAAAAAATATACAGAAAGATAAAGTGAAATTGAGATAAAAAAAAAAACAACAGCATCTATATGAAGAATATTGCGAAACTTATTTTGACAGTCATATTACATTCAAAAGGATATTTTTATTATTTTTTTTACGAGAAGATGAAATTGAAGCTTTTTATCTGTCGTGCTCTAGAGAGAGTTAGAACACTGCTTAAAAATACTTAACAAAAAAAGGCTGATTTAAATAATAAAAAAAAAAAAAATAAGATACGTATCGAATAAAAGTTAAATATTTACTAATACTTTCTTAAACGATTCAACTTGAAATAGAAAGAAGTAAATAAATTAAAATCAGCAGGATTATTGTTTTAAAATCATTAAGTAAGTTAAGGCTAAGGGTTGTCTAACCCATTCATTCACCTTCCCTGTATTAATTAAGCGGTCTAGTGAAAAATATCAACTAACAACGAGAGGTGATCGAGCGAAGGGATCGTTGAACTTCGGATCAAAGAGCCCGAGTTATAAACATGTCACTCACTGACAAAATCAAAATTCCTACGAAATTAAAATTGACAAAAACATTGTTATTATAATTATTATAATTATTTATAATTTTAATTTAAGGAGATTCAGGAGCGACGTCTAAACATACTTAAAAAAAAAAACTAGACTATTATAAGGAATTTTTCAATGCTGTTTTTTTTTAAATGAATTAAATTCTTAAGAGATTATTGGGACATCGAGCTATAATTTTTTTAATGACTTATTAAAAAATTATCGTAATTAATTTTTTGTTAACAAGCAAATACAAAAAAAACAATCAGTCCCAATAATCTCTAATTTTTTTTTAAATTTAAAAATGAATTTATTTTTATTATTAATCACATATTAATTAAGAAATTTTTAAAATAAGCTTAGATGATTTATTTAAAAACCAACTGTCAAATTAGTTCAGCATTCTTGCAATAGATGGCAGGCTAGTCTAACAGCTGATCACCTAATAGCGTATTTCTGACCTATATTTATATATTTTTTATGCTTTTATAAATATACATAATATATAATAACATTTATAAAGTACTTGTTTTTTTCTCTATTTCATAACCTTTCCATTTTTGTGGCCATTTAGTGTTGCCTGTAGGCCTATACTGAATATATTTATGATCATTACCAAAGGTAACTGGGGGAAGTTCCACATTCTGGTGTATCTATTTTTTTCTCTTTTTAATCATGCTTTCTAAATTCTCAATTTATATAATCAAATTTAATAGGGCTAATAGAACTATTCAGCCTGGCCCAATTTTCTCCATTCTATTCTATTCCCAATGGAGAAAAAAAACACTAAAATGTTCACCCCCCTATATTTTGCAGATCTTTCGATATTAAGTGAACGATAAATTGTATAATTTATGGTCTATTAGAGTTAATAGAAAAAAAATTCTTTACATGCTTCCTTTCTTCGATCTCTCCCATAATTGGGGATATCTACGACTACACCTCACTAAGGAAACTTGACTATAATTATCACAATCGTTTTTCATCCACTGTTCTTCTTCTTCTTCTTTCCTAGCCATATTACCGCTGTGCGGGATTGGTAGATGGGTTTTTTGCGACCAGAAGAAATTGAACAGGCCGGCCCGTCGCAAGATCTGACGCCTGTTAAAAATATAGAAGGGACAGACATGTAAAGAACAGAAGGACTGCCAGTCCCAGCTCGGGTAGCTCGTGGTCGCCATCCAAGTACTCACAAGATGTGGGCCCCTGAGCATAAAGGCGTAAAATAAAATCAAAAGCTCTCCGAAGTACAAAAATAAAGTGTGCTTCAATCAATTTCGAGGGAAAAATGAGATTATACATTTTAAAGAGCATCAAAAAATAATTGAATTATGAATTTTATTTAAAATTGTTTGAGCGAATTTTGAGAAAATCGAAAAAAAAAAAAAAAAAAAAAAAAAAAAAAACTGAAAAAGTGCATCTACAAAGTACTAGTACTTTTTGGCCGATTGGATGATAAAAAGCTTATTTTCACGCGGGGTGAATAACTTAAATCTAAAATTTCAACCTCGTAATTCTTCAGACCATTTTGGGGAACATTTTTACTCAGGGGACCTCACAACGTGTACTCGTCGATCGAAATTTTTGACATGAATTCAATACTTTCTTTCTCTCTACATATAGGCCTACAGTATATAGATAAGTAAAAATCAACAATACCTTTTTTTGAAATTTCATAATAAATTCATTTTATATCACAAATCCGGAGAAAAATCACAAAAAAATACTCGAATGAGATTCGAATACTAAAAAAAAGGTCAAATGAGATTCGTATAGCCTACTAAAAAAAACTCAAACAAAAAAAAAAACGGCGTCCCAGTTGAGCTTCGCCCCCCCCCCCGCCCTCAAAGACTATTTACGCCGCTGGACACACACAGGCATTCAAGCAAATAAAAGTTTATTCCATTATAAAAATACAATATAAATTGATGATTGTTTTACTCTGTGGTAGAAAGTTTAAGGACGGGACTCGGCCGCAATGCAGCCCTGCCATCAATATTAATTTAAATTAATTGGCAGTCAATATGATTTTATCCCTTAGGTCGAATAGCACCCCACTGGCCCTTGAATCATGAAACAAGAGCTCCGCCTCCAATCCAAGAGGGAGTTTTTTTTTTTTTTTTTTTACTAATCCAATTTCCTTTTATTTTTTCTACGGGTTCTAGTAAGAAGATCTCTGTGTCCTGTGATCACATATATTTAATAAACGTCGTTCCTTTCCTTGTTCTGTGTGATTAGGTTTCGCGTTTGCCAATGTAGAGGCAGCCGACGAATTTGAAGAGCAGAGATCTCGTTTCTTCTCTGAACATGAACGTCAGGATGACTACATGGAGTTAAAGGGAAGGCCTGGCCCTTACCGGGGTCTCTAATTTTCCGGGAAAGGGGTCGTCGCCTACACAGGACCCCGACAGGCCTCCATGGTTTCTCGACCTCTCGTCTTCTGGCTGGCGAGTTGCCTTCTCCTCTCCTGGCCTCTTCGTCTCATCCAGGAGGCGAACACCGCCATCTCCACTATCGGGTATGTCCAACTAAATTATATTCGATCAAATTAATTTTTCCAGATCTCATTCATTAATTCTTCTTTTATCTTCATGATTAGTTTGAGCTTTTTTCAACACGTACGCCGGAAATTCAATTAATTTTCGCTCATATTTATTGTTTCTACTTCTTTTTTTTTTTTTTTAAAGAATAAAAAACAAACGCAGAATAATAGATCTTTTCCTCGGAAGAAAAAACACATTATTTTTATCCACGCTTCGTGA
>JAKCPI010019893.1:0-12995 GCA_023213315.1 Euborellia annulipes | reverse complement strand
TAAAATCCATGAAGCAAATTTATTTGGTAGTTAATTCCATAAATAGTTACGAGCGATCGCTTTAATAATAATTAGGAATATAGTTATAGCCGTAGAAAAAAGCTTTGATGTTGATGAACCATAAAACAAATTTGATATTGTACTGAATAATTAATCTTGTTGAAATTTTTAATATGTCACAAAAGAGATGATGGATTGAGCCCATAAGAACACACATATTAAATTGATCAAAAAAAAATAAAACAAGCAAAACCGATAAATAAAATAAAAAAGTATGTAAAAGCTTATGTAAAGTATCCACTGAAAAAAAGAACGTTATTAGAAATTGATCTGATCCTCAACGTAAGAAAATTTTGTTTGTAATTTTCAAAGAAATGTTATTTAAAACAATTTTAAATTTGCCCTTGGATCGTGGTGTAGTTGGTAGCGTGCTGGCCTTCTATATCAAGGGTCGCGGGTTCGGGCCCCTGGCAGTCTGATGATTTTATTTAAGCAATTTGGATGCCAAATGGCTTCAAAATGACCCCCAATCTATACAGGGTGTAACATAATAGTCGACAAATTCCAGGAGGTGATTCTTCACCTCGAAAGCAACAAAAAAGTTTCCCGTCACTATGGTCTCAACCGTTTGGCCCCTATCTCAATTTTTTTTTTCAAAAATATTTTTTTACTTTCTCTTAAATATATGTCGACCCAAAAATCTGGTGTGACAAGCACAAAACACAACTTTGTGTGCTGTGCGACCAGTCACACCAGAATTTTGAAAAATACTGTCGTATTTCCTAATCTATTGCTCGTACAACAAATTTGAAAATACAGTTGGAAGGTTCATTAAATTTTCTTGAAGAAGACCCTGCTACAAAAGATTATAATCTTGAATTTTTGATACAATGTTGGGTAGCGAGGATGCAGCCAAAGAGGTTTTGGACCAAAGAAAAAACAACAATTCCAAGTGAGACGTTTCGGCGAAAGTTTTATTTTGCCACCTTCAGTCCTTCAGGAATTTTTTCATGTACATATTCATTATGCACTGTGTCATTTAGCCAAGTCGGTTTTTTAAAAATTTCTATCATGAGGACAATGGCTCAGTGAGTTTCGAAGTATTAAAATTTTATTTTATTAAAATTCGAAGTATTAAAATTTTATTTTATTAAAATTTTAATACTTCGAAACTCACTGAGCCATTGCCCTCATGATAGAAAGTTTTAACAAACCGGCTACCCTAAATTACATGTGCATAATGAATATGTACCTGAAAAAATTCCTGAAAAACTGAAGGTAGCAAAATAAAACTTTCGCCGAAACGTCTCACGGAATTGTTGTTTTTCTTTGGTCCAAAACTTCTTTGGCTCATACCTTGCTACCCGTATACAATATCTACAGCCACTAACTCAACCCCTTAATTTTGATACGATTACAATGATTACAATGACATTGAAAAATATTTTAAATCCCTGAATTTTGAAAAATTTTATTTTTCTCTTACAATAACAATTTTTAAGCCTGGGAGTTTAGCAGATTTCACTGAAAACTTCTCCCTTTTAGTGAGCTTTTTAATGGTATACTCAGTTTTGCGATTATCATTCAATTTCGTTGAGAAATTCCACTTATAATGTTAAAACTTGAATATTTTCTTCAAAATGGAGGCCATTTTGAACATTTTCATTATCTTATAGACCTCTACCTACTAAATTTATTATAAGATGGGGATTTTTTAGTTGAATAATTGTTAATGTGTAAAGAAAAGAATGGCAGCTAGATATTATTTCATTTATTAAACCCTCTATACTGACGTTTCGGTTTTGGTTAAGACCTTCCTCAGAGCTTGCGGGCTGTCAATATAGGCAAGCCCCAGAGGAAAATCGTGGTTAGAGATAATTTTAACCGCTTTCTGAGGGCCGATTATCTTCTCGTTTTAATACCTTCTTAAGCACACTTAGGACTACAAAATTTGCCAAACCTCATCCTAATCCGTCCCAGAGATATAAGCATAAAAAAAACTTACACTGTAGGGGCCTATATGTATTCCATAAAAATAAAGGCAGAAATAATAGAATTTTGCTGCTAAATAATTTCCAAAATGTCTCTTCCACTCAGAAAAAAAAAAAAAAAAAAAAAAACACTAAATGTTTACGAATCACTAATAATTATTTTATAATTTAAATAAATGATGTGTTTGAATGGGGAGAGTGCTATTATGTAAATTTATTGAAAATATTTCATTGAATAATGTTCTCAGTTCGTTTCATTAATTATTGTACAGAGCTTTAGGATGAATTTCGAACAATAAAACAAATTAATCCCCTCTGGGGATAGTTACTATTTTATTATTATTATGAATTGATTTCAAACATATGTTAATTGAGTAGCGTAAATAATACATATTAATATTAATTAGCTATGCGATCCGCTTTCAGGCAGATCAATCATTCCCCCCCCCACCTTCAGGCTTTTCAAAAAATAGATATATAGGCAAATTTGAATAGATAAATTATATTAAAAGTTTGAAAGTGGAATGTTTTTTAAATTTGCAAAGATTAGTACTAAAAAAAAAATAGTTTTCAACTTGGGGTGTATGTTTAGACGTTTAGAAATTAACAAAACAAAAATCTAATTATACATTACATCCTTCTACTATCTCCGGTAGGTTAAGTAATAACAATATAGCAACAACATGTTTTTTCCACTCAATAGGTACAGTACACCAGACGTTTTCTTACCCTCAGTAATTGTATGGTGTACTGTCACACCACATTTTACTCAGCTAGAATAGAAAAAAGTAAAAAAAAAACACTGGTTGGAAAAATGTTATTGTTATTTCGTAAATACTTTAGGTAGGAAATGGATGTAATGTATAATCTACTATTAAATTTTTTTTGTTTTGCTAATTTTTAAACGTCTAATTAAACAACATAAGGTGGAAACAACTGTTTCATATTAATATTCTCAGACAAAATCAATCAGTAAAAAAAATCATTATCATCATCATTATCATTACTCAGTGGCGTAACGTAGGCCCCTGCAGACCCCGCGATGCGGGGGCCCACGGGCCGAACAGGGCTAAAAAAATGAATCTTCTCAGGGCTTTGATAAAAACGGAAAAATTTAGGTAAAAAAATAATAATGAAAATTTCTCTTTGAGAGGGCCCGGGCCTTCAAGGCTCCGGTAAAAAAGGAAAAAATTTAATGAAAATTTCTCTTTGAGGCTCCGGTAAAAACTGAGAAATTTAGATAAAAAAAAAAAAAATAATGAAAATTTATCTTTGAGAGGGCCCGGGCCTCCCGGGTTGCGGGGGGGGGGGGGGGGCAGCTAAAAAACGTTACGCTACTGTCATTACTATATATAAAGATTGGCCGGAATAAAAGGAAGTTGAGTCAAAGAGGAAAATTTAAAACTAGGTCAGAGAGGGAAATTTAAAACTTTAAAATTTTTCAATTGCTCGCCTAAGATGAACGATCAATTGCAAAATTTCCAAACAGTGGGCAAGAATAAATTTGTTTTTGCTAGCCGAAGGCTAGCAAGGGACTCCAGGAGGCGCAGCAGCCTGGCAAATGGAAAAGCCGCCTTCGGAAGTTTTCGTATTCGTGCTGCTTCTAGGTTCCTTGTTAGTGCAGTATGAGTAAACGGAAATTGAAATTAGAGACGAGAGACGTCTCTCGGGTACCCTGAATCAATGCTAATCGCCCCCTTCCTCAGGAGTGAGCAGGTGTCAATTATAACAACAAATGACACCTTATTGTTATAATTGTCACCTGCTCAATCCTGAGGAAGGGGGCGATTAGCACCCGAAACGTCGACGAGCAGATTGAAATAAAATTGTGTTTTATTTCTAATCATGGCTGCCTACCCAGCACCCAATAATATTCAAATTAAATAATACTAAATTTTAAAACAAAAAAAGGTATAACAGAGTGTCCATTCTTGTAGTTATTTTATCTAGAAGACAAATATTTTCTTTTAAGTAGAGAAAATTCTATTCTCATCTAAGCCCTGAGTACCTGTCTGAAAACACTTGAAATAATTTCTACGATGGCTAACAATTTTAATTAGAAATGACAATTTGCCTACCCTAGGAGGCAATTTGTAATTAATTTTACTTTTCTCAGAAATGGGCAGTTAATTTCTGCTGCTTGTCGCTTAGTTTACTTAACCAGTCAAATTCCATAACAAATAAACGCTATAAAGTTAATATCGTAGCAGCAAGCGAGGTCTTTACAATAAAGGACATGGTTAAGAGCCTACGAAATTTACATTTCAACATTATGACCCATTTAAAAATAATGAGTTGACTTTGTATTTACAAAAGGAACAATGATATTTATGTGACGATGTTTGTGATTTGCAACTTTCCTTCTCTTATTTGGACAAAAGCAAAGGGAAAACATTATTTTGTATAATTTCTCGAGGTAATTTAAAATATAAGAGGATTTCTTCCGATAATACTGTAATTTCATCAAATTAAAAGATAGCGATTTGGTATTTTATTTAAGAAAATGATAAAATATTTTATATATTTTGCTGGTGGATTATATAGCTGCCAGGAGCTACCTTGGGGTGAATCGGCTTCTTTGGCATCTGATATTTAAGCTTACTTGTTAGTAGGGAAATAAGATTTTGCTAGTGCTCATTGACTTGGTACAAAGTACCGGGAACCGATGCACAGGATAAGCTGAAGACACCGAATTTAAATCTTCTGGACCATATGAGCACTTGATCCACATGCAAAACATATACTCACAAGTTTAAATATTTAAATAGTGTTAATTCCTAGATTGTGCTAAAGTCAAAAAAAATTAGGTGTTGGCTGTGTCTTCTACACAGCCGGTGGCTTTTTAACGTGACAACGTCTTTTGCTTGACTTCAAAAAATTTTTTTTCTCTTACCTATATTGAAATATAAAGAGAGAAAGTATTGTTTTTGTTTTTTTTTTTTTACTAGTAGTTTGTTTTCATAAATAAACATGTTCAAACATTTTCATTGAAACAATATATGACAGGTGTGGCCAAACTTTTATCCATTAAGGGCGACATATGCTTAAAAAATGAGGTTTTTCGAGAAAAAAACCAATTTTTGAGTTAATTACTCGGGATTTTTTTTATTTATTCTATTAGAGGTTATCTTTCTGCACCAAATGACATCTCATTTAGTCTGATCTGATTAGCCGTTCGGAATCTACAGGGGTTTAAAATTTCGAAAAACGAAATCCCGCCGAGTGCTCTCATGCGGTAAAATGACGTCATATCAAAAAAATGAAAAAATAACCTCTGGGCATTGAACCACTCTTTCTAAAACTATATTTAGATTTAATGTAGCTTTTATGGTCAAGTCGCTATGCGTTGCACAAGTAGGGCTATTTTTCGATATTTTTTTGTCTAAAAAATGAGGTTTTCGAGAAAAAAACCAATTTTGGAGTTAATTACTCGGGATTTTTTTATTTATTCTATTAGAGGTTTTCTTTCTGCACCAAATGACATCCCATTTAGTCTGATCTGATTAGCCGTTCAGAATCTACAGGAGTTTAAACTTTCAAATTAGAATTTACCGCAGCGCGGTAAAATAAAATGATAGGAAAAAAATAAATGGTGAATTATTTAGCTGAAAACTCATTCTTTCTAACCGTATATTTCCCATAATTATACCTCTTAAGACAGAGGAGTTATTCAAGCCAATAAACTTTTTCGTGCATGCCCCTCTAACATGCCACTATAGACACATGATTTGTAAGACGTTGTCACGTCAAAAATTCCAGACATATGGTAACAAATTTCAAAAATATTAATTATATACTAGGAGAAGAGAGAAAATGAAATTTCCACGGTTCAGATTTATGGTTGGATATATAATCTCCCATCGGAAATAAATCAATTCAATGTCCATTTTTAAAAATAAATATCTATTAATGAATGTATGAGCTAGATTTAACAAAATTATCATAATATTTTAATCAGTGAAGTCATTTCAACTTGTGGTGGCACACGGGCCTTGGTGTGGTGGTTAGCGTCCTATCCTTCTGTACCAAGTGTTGCAGGTTTGCATTCAGTCACATGCGACAAAAAATTATTTCAATTTAATTGGCTATCAATTAATTAAATTGAAATAAATAGAGATGGGGTCTAAATGGCCTCCGATGCCGAAAATAAAAAAAAACTTTTGGAGAGCTTTTTCTTCAATTTTTTGCTTGGAAGGGGGGGCAAACTATTTTTGTCTTGAATTTTTCGACTCACTAATAAAAAAAATTATTTGACATGGTCTGTTTGTCTATTTGTGTGTATGTGGGTGTGTCTGTGAACAAATTATCGAAACGAAAATATAGCTAGGAAGTTGAAATTTTATATTTAAGTTAGGCACTTCCATGGGACTCGAAGCTTTTGAACAAAATCGACCAGTACTTTACTGATGCACTTTTTCAGTTTTTTTTTCTATTTTCTCTAAATTCGCTCCAACGATTTTTTTAAAATTCAAAAATCAATTATTTTTTACATTCTCTTTAAAATGTATATTCTCATTTTGTCATTGAAATCTTCTAAAGACCACTTAACTCTTGTATTGCACTCCATAGAAAAGATAGGAGTAATGGTTGCCGTGGCAACAAAATATATTGTAAATATTTTCCCACGTTTATAAATTTTACATTCAATTGTACCTTACTGTCGGAAACTAAATACATGTCGACACAAAAAATCTGGTGTGACAAGCACAGAACACAACTTTCGATTACCGAAGGTAAGAGAAAGTTGTGTGCTGTGCGCCAGTTAAACCAGATTTTTTAATATTTTAATCAGAATAAGATAAAAGAAATCAGAAGCCTTGGCAAATTTCCTTCCTGCGGTTTCCCGTTTTCTTCCTCAGGAGAAGCCATTTCAGGGGTTGGATAATTTTTTGCTATGAGGTGGATTTGAACTCGAATTGTCTTCAACTCAGGTTTAGAAGCTTAATTGCTTTATCCCCTCGACTGATCGCTTCCTCTTGTCCTTAAATGAAAATGAATCATTTAAAAAATATTTTTAAATTCATTTAAGATATAAACCAAATCATGTTGCAGGTGGAAAGCTGTTTGCTACCACTACGTGAGACGTAAACGTCAGGTGACCCGCTACCGCCATGGTGATGCGTATACGAGCACGCAGGCCTATTACGAAAGGGTGGACACGCATGCAGCTGGTGGTGCATTCGCGTACCAACGTTGCGGGGTGCGTGACGAATCGCCTGAATTGGTGCTTGACCCTCGAACGCCCATAACACACGTTCGCTTCTCCAAAGGTAAATTCTTTCCACACAAAAGAAATACTTTTTTTTTTTTAATATAACCTGAAAATTGAAAGTTATCTTCACTTCATAAATAATAAATTTAATCAAATGAAGAGAAAGAAATCCAGAGGGCAATTTGATTAAGATAAAACTCTTGTATTTGTCAAATAGATGGTAGCAGCAAAAAAAAAAAGGAACGAATAAACAAAATAAAGCAGAGAGAAGTTGAATGTATACATGTCTCCACTGAGCACACACACAGACACACCAACTTGTTAATTAGTTTGGCCGAATTCTATTTAAAACTAAATAAAATATCCTTGTGTCCCTTAACAAGCGGATTTAAATTAACGAGCTTTTGGTTTTCAACAATTCTAACTGACAGTGTCGCAATGCATCGGCAAGGCAAAGCGACAGATGGACAAAGCAATAATCTTTTTGTTCCATTCATATAAGGCCTTTAGGATATACAGCAGGCCTATATACAAATAACAATGAATTCCTTAAGGGGTTTACCCGATTATATGCCCTTTAGGGAGGGAAAACATTTTTTTTTTTCGAAACCCAATTAAGAGTTAGAAAGAAATATACAGGGGATAGGCAAAATTATATGAGGTGAGTGGAGAGGAGGGGGGGGGACAAAAACCTCAAAATTGTAGGACTTTTTTTCAGTTTTTATTTCGTTTTATACCTCGTTAACTCCTCGAAAATATGCTTAATTACGAGATATAGGCTAAGAAAAAAAAACTGAAAAAAGATTTTGAGCTTTTTGCACCCCCCTCCCCCACTCTCACCCAAATTAGCCCAGGGACCTCGAGGTTGAAAACTTAAAATAGTCAATAAAATTGATTTTAAACCGAAAACTGGACAAGGCTATTAAATCTTCGTGTAAGCTAGAGATTTACTTGTCGGTATTTGGAGCAGATGGTACGCTGTAGGGGTAATAAAAGACAAATTTTTGGTTTCGCTTTTATTCGGGAAACTTAATTTACTGTTGCACACATTGGTCGGCCATAATTAAGTTTCCCGAATAAAAGCCAAACCAAAAATTTGTCTTTTACCCCTACAGCACCATTTGCTCCAAATATCGACAAGTAAATCTCTAGCCTGAACGAAAGAGTTAAAATACTCATCCTAGAGTAACCCCCCAAATTACCTGTAAAAATTTCTACAAGCAAATAGTAACTCAACACATTATTATTATTTTATTCTTATTCTTATTCTTATTCTTTATATATATAATTCTTCTGTACGTGTGTATGTGACTGAACTCCTCCTAAACGACTGAACCAATTATGATGAAATTTTCTGTGTATGTTTGTGAGAGTCCCGGACAGGTTTTTGTTTCACAAATAACAATAAGTTAATGAGTAATTAACCGTTAAAATAAGAAAAAAATAAAAATTAGGAGAAAGGGTTGCCATGGTAACAAAATATAAATATTTACCCATGTTTACGATTTTTTTTATTTATTTACATTTTGAATTCTAAAATATCGGCGTAAATTTTTTGTCTGTGTACCGGGAGAGTCCCGGAAAGGATATGATTCACAAAAAAATCTTAAGTTCATGAATAATTAACCGCTAAAATAATCTCTACATATAAAAATGAAAAGGGAAAATGTATGTACCGGTATGTATATAAGTAGGCGAGCAAGGGGGTCCGGGGGGCGCAGCCCCGCCCTAGACGGAAAGCCCCGCCGAAGGCGGGGCTGCGTCTAGTTAATAAATAAATATTGTCTAATGTTCGGTATTTATATTAAGAAACCTAAATGTAACTAATGATAGTAACAGATTTTAAGATGTTAAAAAAAAAATTATAGAGGGGAAATGCCACAAGTTATCGAAGATTTTGAGGATTAGGTTAAACTTAAAATGTTAATTATTGAGCTTAATCAAGGGGTCTCGGCATTTTAGTTAAAATAGGAAATTAATCTAGATTTTAGGCCTAAAATACGTTTATCAATTAAGATTTTGCTAAAATGCTTTTTAAATCGTCTTATAACATTGTTTAAGGTTTTATGAATTAGGCGGTATATCTTTAAAGCAAATCTGGTGTGACAAGCACAGAAGAAAGTTGTGTGCTGTGCGACCAGTCACACCCAGATTTTTTTTTGTCTCCTCAGACGTGGAGATAACAAAAAAAAATATTATTTTGACAAATTTATTTAGTCTATAACAAAGCCTCTAGGCAAATTGGCTATTGAGAAATTTCCTAACCGGATTATCCCCGTCAAAGGAACATTTTTGATGTCCTAAAGAATAAGGCGGATGTGCCATCGAGTTCCCTAATATGATCCGCTTTTTAAGTGATCTCCCTCTCTCCCTCTCCCTCTAGCAAGAAACATGAAGATAAATATAATCCCTCGGATCTGAGGAAATCAATAGCAAAACCAAATATGACAGAAATAGCTCCAAATGGGTTTCGATAACGAGAATTCTAATAAAAAAACATGGGGATAAACAAGAAAATTGGGAAAAAATAAGGAAGTAGAAATGTTTGGAAAATAGTTTGATTTGTTCTATAAAACGTCTTTGTTTTACTTTAATTGGCAGAGATCATTTCTCAGGTGGATTGAATGAGTTCGGACCCTAGGCGGTCTGATAAATTTATTAAAATCATTTGGATACCATAGTCCCCAATAAATATCGTAATTATAATATAAGATGCCTAAGATGGCGAAAACTCTTAAAAGAAATTACAGCTTTAATTATAAGATAGTGCCGGAAACTAAATATATGTCGAGACAAAAAATCGTTGCTGAAACACACCTTCGTTCTGTCCAGCCTTAAAGCTTGTTATCTTGTTACACGTTGTTCTTGAAAAGATCACTTATATACACAATATTAAAGCCTAGAGCACACGGGAGACTTTTTTTTTTATTTATATAAATTTTTTAATTTTTCAATTTTATTTAAGTAAATAAGAACTAGATTTAAAAAATGTCTAAATGGCCTCCGATACCGGAAAAATGGTTTTTTTATTATTTATTAAATGATATAGGCTATTTATAAAGTCCTATATACTGTATATATATCAAGCACTCCTGCTGCAATTAATGACCACTGTGCTCCTCATAGATCTTGACAAACAGTACACTTTTATTTTGTTATCGGAACGTTGCAATAAGGGCTACGATCATTACCGACAGTCCCCGAACGCACACGAAGACAGTGAGGCGAGGCGACAGTTGTCGCTTGAATGCCCTTCCGAGCGACGTCGCGTCGCGTCGCTTCGCCCACGAGTGCGCCTTCCTATTGGAATCTATGTAAACGTCTCGCGTCGAAAAAAAACTATCGCTTCGCCCAGGTGTGCGCTAGCCTTAAATCTAAAAAAACAAATCTTTTTTGATTCAAAAAACTTCAAAAAATTCACGTAACAATAAATTTATTAGCTGATAATTTTTTTTTTTTAAGATAAAAGAATAAAAAATTTCTCGTATTTGAATATTGGTAATTCAATATTATTTGTCAAAATGTCAGGGAAAAAATTGTCAAAAAAATATACAGAAAGATAAAGTGAAATTGAGATAAAAAAAAAAAAGAAACAACAGCATCTATATGAAGAATATTGCGAAACTTATTTTTGACAGTCATATTACATTCAAAAGGATATTTTTTATTATTTTTTTTACGAGAAGATGAAATTGAAGCTTTTTATCTGTCGTGCTCTAGAGAGTTAGAACACTGCTTAAAAATACTTAACAAAAAAAGGCTGATTTAAATAATAAAAAAAAAAAAATAAGATACGTATCGAATAAAAGTTAAATATTTACTAATACTTTCTTAAACGATTCAACTTGAAATAGAAAGAAGTAAATAAATTAAAATCAGCAGGATTAGTTGTTTTAAAATCATTAAGTAAGTTAAGGCTAAGGGTTGTCTAACCCATTCATTCACCTTCCCTGTATTAATTAAGCGGTCTAGTGGAAAATATCAACTAACAACGAGGAGGTGATCGAGCGAAGGGATCGTTGAACTTCGGATCAAAGAGCCCGAGTTATAAACATGTCACTCACTTGACAAAATCAAAATTCCTACGAAATTAAAATTGACAAAAACATTGTTATTATAATTATTATAATTATTTATAATTTTAATTTAAGGAGATTCAGGAGCGACGTCTAAACATACTTAAAAAAAAACTAGACTATTATAAGGAATTTTTCAATGCTGTTTTTTTTTAAATGAATTAAATTCTTAAGAGATTATTGGGACATCGAGCTATAATTTTTTTAATGACTTATTAAAAAATTATCGTAATTAATTTTTTGTTAACAAGCAAATACAAAAAAACAATCAGTCCCAATAATCTCTCTAATTTTTTTTTTAAATTTAAAAATGAATTTATTTTTGTTATTAATCACATATTAATTAAGAAATTTTTAAAATAAGCTTAGATGATTTATTTAAAAACCAACTGTCAAATTAGTTCAACATTCTTGCAATAGATGGCAGGCTAGTCTAACAGCTGATCACCTAATAGCGTATTTCTGACCTATATTTATATATTTTTTATGCTTTTATAAATATACATAATATATAATAACATTTATAAAGTACTTGTTTTTTTTTCTCTATTCCTGCCTTTCCATTTTTGTGGCCATTTAGTGTTGCCTGTAGGCCTATACTGAATATATTTATGATCATTACCAAAGGTAACTGGGGGAAGTTCACATTCTGGTGTATCTGTTTTTTTCTTTTTAATCTTCTTTCTAAATTCTCAATTTATATAATCAAATTTAATAGGGCTAATAGAACTATTCAGCCTGGCCCAATTTTCTCCATTCTATTCTATTCCCAATGGAGAAAAAAAACACTAAAATGTTCACCCCCTATATTTTACAGATCTTTCGATATTAAGTGAACGATAAATTGTATAATTTATGGTCTATTAGGGGATTAATAGAAAAAAATTCTTTACATGCTTCCTTTCTTCGATCTCTCCATAATTGGGGATATCTACGACTACGCTCACTAAGGAAACTTGACTATAATTATCACAATCGTTTTTCATCCACTGTTCTTCTTCTTCTTCTTTCCTAGCCATATTACCGCTGTGCGGATTGGTAGATGGGTTTTTTGCGACCCGAAGAAATTGAACAGGCCGGCCCGTCGCAAGATCTGACGCCTGTTAAAAATATAGAAAGGGACAGACATGTAAAGAACAGAAGGACTGCCAGTCCCAGCTCAGGTAGCTCGTGGTCGCCATCCAAAGTACTCACAAGATGTGGGCCCCTGAGCATAAAGGCGTAAAATAAAATCAAAGCTCTCCGAAGTACAAAAATAAAGTGTGCTTCAATCAATTTCGAGGGAAAAAGTAAGTTATACATTTTTAAAGAGCATCAAAAAATAATTGAATTATGAATTTTATTCAAATTGTTTTTGACGAATTTTGAGAAAATCGAAAAAAAAAAAAAAAAAAAAAAAAACTGAAAAAGTGCATCTACAAAGTACTAGTACTTTTTGGCCGATTGGATGATAAAAAACATTTTCACGCGGGGTGAATAACTTAAATCTAAAATTTCAACCTCGTAATTCTTCAGACCATTTTGGGGAACATTTTTACTCAGAGGACCTCACAACGTGTACTCGTCGATCGAAATTTTTGACATGAATTCAATACTTTCTTTCTCTCTACATATAGGCCTACAGTATATAGATAAGTAAAAATCAACAATACCTTTTTTTTTGAAATTTCATAATAAATTCATTTTATCACAAATCCGGAGAAAAATCACAAAAAA
>JAKCPI010019892.1:0-47255 GCA_023213315.1 Euborellia annulipes | reverse complement strand
ACGTTTTGAGTTCTTGTGAATCCAAAAAAGTGGTTTTCGCGACATGGTCTGTCTGTCTGTGTCTGTCTGTCAGTCTGTCTGTGTGTATGTGAACAAAATATCTCAAGAACTAAAAGAGCTAGGAGGCTGAAATTTCACATTTTGCTAAACACCCCCATGGGACGTGACACGAAGCTTTTGAACAAAATCGACCAAAAAGTACTAGTACTTTACTGATGCACTTTTTCAGTTTTTTTTTTTTCGATTTTCTCAAAATTCGCTCCAACGATTTTTTTTTTTAAATTCAAAAAAATCAATTTTTTTTTAGATTCTCTTTAAAAAATGTATATTCTCATTTTGTTAACTTCGGTAAGCGAAAGTTGTGTTCTGTACGACAGTCACACCATATTTTTTTATATATCTTTCATCCAAATGCCTAAAAATGTGCAAACTTCGCTGTAGACCTGGATTTTAATTTCGCAATTTTATTTGAATCTGGGTCGAATTTCCGGATGGGACTGGGTTTGCGAATCGGAACACCGATATCCTTTTTCTATATCGGATCGGATCGCTAATCCTTTGCAGCAGCTGGATCGGATTAGTGGATCGGATCCCCCCAACTTCTCACACCTGAAGATCGGATCGCTAATCCTTTTTAAAGGAATAAGGGATAGAAGGATAACATTCTTGACGATTATAAACGTTTCTTTAATATACATTTATTTCATATTATTCTAATTCTCAATATCTCAAGCAAATCTAATTTTATTTCTTTTTTTTTTCTCTCTTATTCTTTTTTTTTTTCTCCCAGCTGGTGCGTCTTCTTATTTTTTAAATATTTCTAAAAATGATTTTGTTGTATTTCTTAATGCAGTATAAAAAAATACTTATAATTTTTTAACTACTGGCATCTCCAAAAGCTTTGGGCAACCCTTTCCAGTCCTTAATTGTGCCTACAACAAAACTGCATTAACATTTCCCAAACTCATTTGCTCTCTTACGGTACTAAATAGAGAAACATTTGTGGTTTTTCAATGAGAATATAAATTAAAATTAACTAAATAACGAATTCAAAATCATCTTGAATTATTAGCTACCAACTAATTTAAATGTAACAGCCATTTTCAATTTTATCATAGCTTGGATTAAATTTTTTTTTTCCATCATCTCATTTCTTTTGAAAATATTTCCTTATCTATTTTAGCTTATTTACTTAATTGATATAAACATGTATGTCAAACTAGTTATTATATTTGTTTTATGTAATTGAGCAAAATGCAAATATATAATTAGATGGTTTTGCTAAACGCAAAATCAAAGGCTTTAAAATGTTTAGGAATTAGGTAGGACAGGACTGATTAATCAATCCATTTAATTCCTCCAAATTTTAGATGTGAAAAATTAATAGACTAATTTCACTCCAGGTTTGTTCGCCAGAACTAAAAAACAGGGTTCACACCTGTTTTACCCCCCCTTCCTCTAACCTCATTCACACCCCGGACCAACGGTCCATTTTCACCACCCACCCCGCATAATCTTATAACCTTCCTCCTTCCTTTCCTCACACTCACACACACACAACACCATGTGACAAATTAATAGACTAATTTCATTGTTTATAAACCAATGTAATTTTCTAAATGAGAGAAGGAATACATACATTTTTTATTATTGTCGAAACATCAAAGGAAATAAAACCACCTAAAAATGAAGTCTTTTCGTTAATTGATAGTTAGTTAGCTCTTCTGATAAATTCCAACTCACTCATTTATTTAATAAATTCGAATTTTATCTGAATCGATTTTTCCTATGCATGCCATTTTGCTATAATTTAATGAATTCAGAGATATTGTGATTTCATTTAAAAATTGTTTTATATCTTATCTTCTCTTATTCTATTAAACGAGCAATGTACAGTGAGCACCACAATTAACTCCCCACTTGATAGCTTTAGCCTTAAGTATATGGTGTAAAGTGAAATAATTTTAATGACCGAAAAGGTAAATCGTAAGATCTGGTACAGATGATTTTATTTTTACCTTTTAAAATTATTTCACCATTTACCATATTCTATACCATATACTTAAGGCTAAAGCTATCAGGTGGGGACTTAATTGTGGCGCTCATTGAACATAGGTTTGTTTCTTTGTTTATATGTAAGCACATCCGATCTCGAAAACGGCTCTATTGATTTTTTTTAAATTTTAAATAAGCTTATATTCCAGCATATTTGCGCTAGGTCTCGTGTTTGGGAAAATTCGAGTACTAGTACTTTTTTAGGATTTTTCCAATTTTCTCAATATTCCCTTTCCCGATTTCTTTCAAATTTTAAATATATACGGATGAAAATAGGGGGGCAGCCTGGTGGATATTAGCGAGAAGGATGAATAAATAAAATCCGGAGATAATTTTCCGTGAAGAATGGAAATGGCTGTGATGATAGTTTAATAAGGAAATCTATGAGCAGGGCTGCCAGCAGAAATAAAAAAACTTATATTATTTCATCGACGTTTCGGGAGCGTGTCAGGCCAATTTATTTGGATTAACTCCTTCCGCAATGGACCAACGTTTCGGAGACAAAACGACTCCTTCTTCAAGACCATGCGGTGACAAGAAAAACAAATAGCCCTCAATTTTGTTATTTAAAGCTGTGATCAATCACAGCTCCGGATTTTTATTCATCCTTCTCATTTAAATATATACAACAAATTACGTTTACGTTTTTGGAAGACTTCGAGTACTAGTACTTTATTGATGTGCTTTTTTTTAGTTTTTTTTTTTTTTTCCAATTTTCTCAAAAATTTGCTCTGATTCATTTCAAATTTTAAGTACCAATATGAAATTAAGCTAGGTTTTGTCTTTGGGATACTTCGAGTATTAGTACTTTACTGATGTATAATACTTTTATAGATTTTTCCAATTTTATCATAAGAAAAAAAACCTCCGAGCAGCAGGAAGAGTTATCAATTTAAAAACCTCCGAGCTCCAGCTCGGTCATCCTGGTACTATATATATATATATATATATATATATTATTGTGTTTCTATCTCTCCCCCTTTGGGAAAGTAAAAAATTAGCAAATCGAATTAGATATATATGGAAAGTGTAATACCCCTTGGGGTTAAATCTTTCACATGTCTGGCCATTATCGATGCTTTTTGCTCGTTTGTTTCAGTCCACCCTGTAATCCAAGTGCCAAATCAGCTGGTGGGGTCGCCTCTCAACACCGATGTCACCCTCGAGTGTTTTGTCGAGGCTTCGCCCAAAGCTATCAACTACTGGGTACGAGATAGTGGTAAGTACGAATCGATATTTTTCATTTATCAATTTTCAATATGTTGCTACTATTATTATTATTATGATCATTATTTATCGTTTTATAGATATTTCAAATTTAAAACTTAACCTGGGTATTTTTTTAAATCAATATTTATGAAAAAAATTTTTTGCCATCGTTGATTTTTTATTTGATTTTAAAAATCTACATTCAGAAAAAGTCTTAATTCATATTAATTAATTTGATTTTGGTAACGTTGCACTAACATTTTGACAAAGACCATGGCCCCTGGGCCTCTCATAGACAAATTTTCAATTTTTTTTTTTTTTTTTATTTACCGCCTCCCTGGCCTTCTTAAAGACAAATATTTGGGGGTCTATGTCGGCTCGGGGCCTGGGACTGACCCCCCCCCCTCGCTACGCCTCTGACAAAATGCACACCACTGTCTCTTAGATGTTAGTCCAAATGCAGAGTAGGCTACTTGAAAACGACTGCAGAATAAGCAGTCGAAACGTTGTACAGTAGGCCTATTTATATTTTTAATAAATAATTAATACAAAATTAATACAAAATGTGGTGTATAATTAAAAACTCCCATAAAAATAATGAACTATTTTATTTTATGAAAGGTAACTTAATTAAATTTAAAATTAATTAAAACGTCAGATGTTTATTTTTTATAATAATTATTTAATCTCTTGGCGATCGATCAAAACTACAAATCATATTTTTTCTCTCATCACCTTTAAACAATTCTTAATTTTTACTATATATGTCGACTGATTTTTCAAAATTTCAATTATATATAACGCTGGATGCTCTAAATAGTGAAATCGATCGCCAAGAGATTAAATAATTATTAAAAAAAAATAAACATCTGACGTTTTAATAAATTTTAAATTTAATTAACTTACCTTTCATCATGTGCACGTCAGAAATAGAGGAATTCAACATATTTTATTTTAATTTATTCATTCGAACTCGCAAGAAAATCTAGTCCAGCACATTATTATTTTAAATAGAATTAATGATGTGGTCAAATATTATTTATCTTAACCTCCTTTGGTTCCGAAGAAGGACGCGATTGGCGTCCGAAACGTCGGACAAAAAATAAATTAACAAATTTTTACTTCTCCTGACTGCTTATTTTCCTTTCTTAAGAAAATTAAGCTGTTATTATTGAACAAAAAATAGAATGCCGATATATTTTTTTAATTAAATAAGACCGATTTTTAAACATGAAGATTCGAAGATTAATATTTCAATTATAATTTGATTAAAAAATAATACAAAGATAGAAGTCTCACTTCTTGTTCCTCCCCCCCCCCTGGGTTTTGAATTTAGTTTCTTATTCCATTTTTTAATAAACTATTTATCTTAATTGAGTATAAATTCTTTAATTCTCTCTTAATATAGTTGTTTGTGTCATTAACTCTATACTACAACTCCGCCATCCCTTTTCCTGATCAATGCCCTATTGTTCACCCTATTTCGTTTCTCCCTCTTCTCTCTAATAGAGTACCCGTAACCTTGTAATGTCCTCTTTTTTATTTCCATATCGAATCTATATAAGCGCAAGTGAAATCCATTACAGGCCCCGAGGCTATTAATTAATACCACAATGTCACCACTCGGCAATAAATCAAAATGTCTATTAACCCCCACCATTCACTCGTCTCTTTCATCCCCATCCCTATTCGAGCGTATTTTTTTTTATTTGGGTAAATAAATGACATTGAGATTATCGTCATCTAATGATGGTTTAATTTGTTAAGAACACTTAAAACGTGAGCGATAAATCTGACTGTGAATCCATTTATTTGTGTTTTGCAGTTGAAACGTAATAATTTCAGTTTTATTAATGAAATATATTGTATATACACTGGAATTTTAAAGCCGAACATCACGAATATTATAAAAAATTTTTTTAAAGAATTAATATTAAACTTTTATTTAAATGAGTTTTTTTCCCATGGGAACTACAGTTTGGGAACTGCATAATCAATTTAAGGAGTTCTTTGAAATTTTTTATCCTAAATTCTTATTCTAGCTAATATTTTCTTGTCTAGATGCATGTTGAATGCATTTTTATAATTTTGACAAGTTTCCATTAACTATTGAGATTTAGTTGAAAAATCATTATTGCATTCTATTGAATTCATTGTCCAAATGACATGTCCGTCCTCATAATTCATATTGAAAGTAACATTATGGATTTTAATGAAAATTGATCTAGCAAATGTGGAAGTAAATAAGCTCGCTTAATTAAAATAAATTTTTTTCGTTTTGAGAAAAACTAAATATTTCTTTAATTAATATATTGCTATTTTTGTTCCATACGTGAAAAAAACATTCCAACAAAAAAAAAGCATAATGTATTAGTGCAATTGATGCATTTTTTATGTGATTATTTATTTATTAAAAAAAAAAAAAAAAAAAAAAAAAAAATATGAAAAACTTGCAATCTTCTGGTTCAGACATACTTTACGAATTAGCCGGAACCGTTTCGGGGCATTTTTTATGCTCCCATCTTCATTCAGTCCTTTCTTTAATCGATAACATATAGGCTCTACACCGATTAAAGGACTGAAGATGGAGCATAAAAAATGCGGCTAATTGTTAAAGCAATCAGAGTATTATTTCTTGTCTGCCTTTGCTTCTTAACATTCTTCACTAAATATTCACAGCCAGAACTTGCACTTAAATATATTAATAAGAGGTAAAATGAGAAATGCAGCTAAGGTTATTTCTTTATTTGGTCAATTCACACAGCTGACGTTTTGGTTCCGTGTTTGAACCATCTGGGAACCGAAACGTCAGCTGTGTGAATTTACCAAATAAAAAAATAACCTTAGCTGCATTTCTCATTTTTATTATTAATATAACATCTCAGCTATAAATTATTTATGCACTTAAATATAGTTATTTTTTCTATAAAATAAACTAAGAGTGGGAGGTTCAATAATCTTGGTTGAATTATTTATTACTAGTCGCGGAACCCTCCTTCGGCGGGCTTCGCCCCTGGATACCCTCGTCTTTTCTTAATTATGAAAAGAAAATTATCATTACTATTCCAATCCAGTTTTTGCTTGAGGATTTGTTTACATTCATACTATATTCAGAGTACCTAAATGCAAAGAATACAAATATTTCTCTATACACTTCCTATGGGAGAAATCGTAACTATAGGAATTAATAACTCAAAAAGTTATAGGAATTTCGAGACCCAAGTATTTTTCCTGGACTCTCCATAACGTCCTTTATAAGATTGCAAAATTTCGTTTCAAAATTCCAACGGGAAGTTGGTCAAACAGAGCGTGACAGACGGATACTCCTCTATTATATATATCTTTTCTCTTTCTTATATAATTTTTTTTTTTTTTAATTCTCTGTCCGGCCAGATTATAAGTTATTAAATTAATGCTCTTTTGGATTCCAATTTTCGTCCGGCAGTTATAAATCAGCAGTTAATGAAAATTTTAATCCATAGCCGACTCAATTTCAAACATACAACTCGTTATATAGACCTACGATTAAATATTTTTTTGATTAGTTCTTCTCCCCGGTAGTCCTCATTTTCCCTCAAATGGTTTTCTGATTATTCGAATCGAATTATTTACAATATTGAGAGCTTTTTCAAACAACAAATGTCCCTCTGTTTTTGTGCCAATACTCTTCGGATACTCGAGCTTTTCAATGGGTGATTGAGAGCCTTGATAGAGACATAATAAAATTAAAAGCAAAAGGTCTCTTCACAATGAGCTATTTTATTTATTATTTATTCCGATACAAAATCTCTACAAGGGTTATATTTCCCATTGATGAAATGACAATACTATTTTTTTAATTAAAATAAATTGAAAACAAAAATGTTCATCTTTTTTTTTACTCAAATTTTGACATAGGTATTTATGATATATCTTAATGGAAACATTTTTTTTTTTTTTTTAGGCCATTTAAACTTTAAATAATACTTATATTAATCATGATTTATATATTTGAATCCAGGCACATTTATTTATACCATTTGGTATCTAAATGATTTAAATAAATTCATCGGACTCCGTGGGTTCTGAACCCGTTCTCATTGGCTTTTAAATTATCAATATTGATATTTGTCAACATCTCTAACCACTCAACCACGGGGTAGATATGGACGAAGTTATGCAGAAAGGAACCAAGCGCCATTATGATCGAAATCGCCATCTTGTAGGGAAAAATAAGATCTACCTCTTTATTTAAATCACAACATTATTACTCTGTACACTTTTTTTTTGGACAACAAGAAATTAAGTCATTGCCTTTGGTTTTGTTTACATTTGTGCAAATGAATTGCCCCTTATCTCAGATTTAGATTAATGGCGCTTGGTTCTTTCGTGCATAACATCGTCCATATTGGCTGCTAGTTCTTGTTTTTGTTTATACTAAGTTGGAAAGGACGTAAAGCTCTTGCTTAACAAATAAATTATAATTTTTTTTTTTTTTTTTTAACACATACTTTTCCTCATTCATTCACACAGTCTTTTCTGCAAATTAGGCCAAATAAGAATTTGACGATAACTGTTATATTAATAATATATATACTTGGGATCCAAGCATTCTTATTTAAGCCATTTGGTATCCAAAAGGCTTAAATAAAATCATCGGACTGCCTGGGATTCGAAACCGCGACCCTTGGTATACAAGGCCAGCACCCTAACCCCTACACCAAGCCCGCGGGCTATTTTTGATTTAACTGTGATTTTCTATTAAATACAAATAAATCACTCTTATTTTAAATATACAATACGTATTTACGGTATAAATAATAAAGGCAATGAAATAAATTTTTGATCTAAGGTTCTAAATTGGACGGAGTCTTTATGATCTCGAAAGAGATTTTTTAAAAATTCGTTAAACTACCCCATCAAGAAGCGAGCGAGTCTTTTAAAATCTTTTTTGCAAAGTTATTTTTGATCGGATCATTAAATACTTAAAACTGTACTTTAGAGTCTTCCTTCCGTTGATAAGCAATTAAAATTTAATTTTTCAGATTTTCCAAATTACTCTCGTCTATTTATAGAAGCATTTAATAATAATTTTCTGATCAGATCTAATCGATAGCTTTTTGAACCAATTTAGGAACTATAAAGTATACAAGCGCTGATTAGACCATGACAGCTTACAGCTTGTAATTTCTGGGTGTGGTCACGTTTTGACCAAAAACAAAAAATTTACTCTTTATTGAAAGAATAAACCAAGAATTGTTTTTTTTTTATCTTTTAATTAAACAAAATCGCCCTGGGGCTTGGTGTGGTTGGTAGCGCGCCTGCCTTGTGTACCAAGGGCCTCGGGTTCGGATCTCAGGCAGTCTGATGATTTTATTTAAGACATTTGTATACCAAATGGCTTAAATAAGAACGTCTGGACCCCAAATACATATATATTCAAATAACGGTTAATATCTGAGTTGCCGAAAAGATTGTGTAAATGTGTGTGTGAGTGTGAATGAGAAAAAAGTGTGAGTGTTAAAAAAAAAAATAAAACAAAATCAACAAAGATTTTTTTTGTTATTTTTTTATTTTCCGGTTAGTTTTCGAGGTATCAAAATAAATTTTATCTTATAAAATAAATTACAAACAAGTAGTACACACCCCTTCTTTGACTTGACCCTGGGAAAACGATTTCTACCATCTCTATTTTTTTTTTTTCGATTTTTCAAAAAACAATAAGTTCATTTATATTTTACAAATTAAATCTGTCATTATTTAAAAATACTTTTCTGGTTAATTAATTTACACCTAAACTTTTCTAAAAAATACCTAAAAAAAAATACCCCATTTTTATTTATTTATTTATTCAAATTCCAATTTCTATCATAATTTTAGAGTAAGGATTTAATACATATTTAGCATGTAAATAATTATATCCTATCTTTTATATATTTTTATTCTATTCACACAAAAAAAAAAATTCGCGAATCTTAAAACATAAAAAACCAAACTACCACTCCATTTATGTTGTGCAAATAAGATAGGCCTAAAAAAAAAAAAAACTATATAAAATTTTTATTTTAATTAAAAAAATTTTTCTTGTCTTTTTTTACTTTTTTTCTTTAAAGATAATATATTAAATATTGCAAGAAAAAAAAATTATTTAATCATTAAAAATAGTCATTGAATCTAACTTTAATCAAGTTTAAAATAAGCTCGTTGAAATCTAAACGTCAATTTTAATTAAGGTCCTTGTCTGATAGAGCCCCAAGGATAATTAGTAATAAATGACGGAAAAAATGAAAAACGCTTTTCACCCCTGGAAATAGGGAGCTGTTCTTTTATGATGACTTTTAAAGTGCTCGGCGACTAATTAATATTTAATAAGGGACATTTTTTTAAAATAGAGAAAGAGAGAGACAAATTTGCTCCGGCTGTAAATTAAAATTTTATTTTATTTTTATTTTATAGATCCTAATTCCATAGTATGTCGTGTGGAACTAATTTTAAATACGACTTAACAAATCCTGTTAATAAAAATGAACTTAATAATATAAATTTTTTTATATTCGTTTATAAGTTATAGTTAGTTATATTTTTTAAATTAACTTTTTTTATAAGTTTAAAAAATATTTATTAGGATTTTTTTTCTATAATTTAATTTGCGAAATAAAAAAAAACACTTATAGTCCAAGAGTTGGCGACAAAAAGGGGAGTTTTCTGATGGCTAATATTTTCAGAATAGGTTGCATTTTAGTGATGGAAAGATACTCTAGTGTCAGCACTTCCAGTACCGGAGCCTTTAGCGGGAATAAGCCGGTAAAGTTGCGGGAAGATAGTTTTTTGCAAATATCTCGAAAACTATCCGGTTTTTCGCAAAAAATCTTCTATACAAAAATAGTCGAAATTAAATTACAAATAAAAATGGACTAGTACATAATCACGCTAAAGTGAACAGTTCGGGAGATAAAGAGAGGTAATATTGTCATGGTAACAAGATATAATTCTATCTCAGTGTCTCCATTCATAAATTTTACCCGTCAATATCTCCTGAACCGTTCACTTTAGCATGATCATGTACTAGACCATTTTTGTTTGTCATTTAATTTGGATTATTTTTGTATAGATGATTTTTTGCGGAAAACCGCATAGTTTTCGAGATATTTGCGAAAAACCATCTTTCCGCAACTTTACCGGCTTATTTCCGCCAAAGTCCCCGGTACTGGAAATGCTAACTCTAGAGTATCTTTCCATCCCTAAAATGCAACCTATTCTGAAAATAATAGCCTTCAGAAAACTCTTGCCCATTTTTGTCGCCAGCTCTCCGGCTATTATTAAGTAGGGCAAGATAGAGTATTAGGGTATTATAAAATTATAAAATAAATATATTGAAATCAATAATTGATTTTTTTTTTAACACTCACACTTTTTTCTCATTCACACTCACACTCACACACACATTACACAGTCTTTTCGGCAACTCAGGCCATATAAGATTTTTTACGATGTCCGTTATTGTTAAATATACATATATGCAACATATTCACGGAACACAAGAGAGGCATCTTCCCAGCATCCCCATGCTGTTCAGATCACGACTAACAGAACAAATCAATTTCATTCTTCCTTTGTCCCCATGACCTCCCGTGATTGGAACAAGCTCCCTGCGTCTATCTTCCCCAAAACCTACAACCTTCAGACTTTCAAGTCTAACCTCAACAGGCATCTTCTCAGTTCCCGCAGTTGAGTTTCCCCTTTATGCTTCTCCTTTTGTTTTTATTTTCTTCCTGGCTGCATGTGACTATTGGTCATTATAGGTCTTCGGACCTTATGCACCCATTCCAAAAAAAAAAAAAAAAATATGGGGTCCAGGCATTCTTATTTAAGCCATTTGGTATCCAATTGGCTTAAATAAAATCATCGGACTGCCTGGGGGTCCGAACCCGCGACGTTTGGTATATGAGGTTAGCACGCCATGCCCCGAGGGCAATAATTGATTTAATTTATGTATATTTATAATATTTTTAGATAACAAGTTTTAAGATAAATTTTCCCAAAAAATTTTTTACACTTTTTCTCGATCATCACTCGCTATAGTTTGTTAAGCATTGCAATCTTACCAATTTTTATTTTTTGAAATTTGTATTAGGAAATAATAATGTTTTACCTTGTTGCTTGTTTATTTGCTGATATCATATCTCGATTTTATTAACTTTTGGAATCTGTGCTCTCTGAGATCTTATTTTATATAAAAATGTGCGATTAGATTTTTTTTCAATCTTGTTGATTGTTGAATTCGGTTGCTTCACTCTATTGTTATACGAGGCCAACTATCTTGAGATTCAGCAGAGTCCAAGACATTTTTTTTCTCTACAAGAAAACCAATGCCTTTTTCATTTGCGACTCCTAGATGGATTTATTTAACAATTGTTGAATTTTTATCCATTGTTAGCAATAGAGGTATAACCCCTCCCCGACAATCTAATAACATAGAGAGAATGTAGTGAAAATTTTAAACTTTTTTAACTGAAAATCTTGCAACGAAAAAACAAATACGTTATTTCGTATTTGTGTTGTTTTAGCTAACATACAACATAAACAAGACGACATGTTGGCTTTATGTAGATAGAGTTTTGAGAAAATAAATTGCAAAGGAAAGTTCAGGTGAATTCACATACATATAATAATAATATTTATGTGTGAAAAAAAAAAAAAAAAAACAGGAAAAATCTGTTTAAATATGTATGCATACTGGAAGGGGGTTCTTTCTCACCCGCCGTGGTTTTGCCTTTAGTTCAGAGGGGATGAAATCATCCTGACTAGCAATGTGGACCTCCAAAAACTACAGCTAGTATTGGCACAAATTTATTTTTTAGAAACCCCCTGTTTCGAAAATTTTTTTTCCGGCTCTGGATGAATAGTTGCATCTTTAAAGAGAATTTAATAAATCTTAGATTTTTTATTTAAATTTTTTTATTTTATTTCTTGTATTCATAGGCGCCGGAACTGGGAGGGGGGCAAGGTTACATTCCCCCCCCTCCCGGCATCCTATAGGAGAGGGAGAGGGGGTAATATGTCTAAGAAATTCATTTTTTTCCAAAATATTTTATATAGACTCTATTGTATTTCTAATTTCTAAAAACATTTTATAGGCCTATTGAATTAAAAGAAGAAAATTAAAAATATTTATTTCCTTCAAATAGTATAAATATAGCCTAAAAATTTTTTAGATAAAATCACTAGCAAATTTTTTAAAATTTTAATTCTATTAAAATTGTGATTTTATTTAAAAATTTTAAAGCTTTATAGTAGATTTGTTTTTGTTTTATACTATTTGAACATATTAAATTATTTTAATTTTCCAAAAAAAAAATGTTGCCCCCCTGATTCAAATTCGGTCCAGTGCCCCTGCTCGTATTTATTAAATAAATAAAAAAGAATTTAGAAGCTAATTCGTTCGGGTTGGCTAATAAGTTTGTAAATTCCAAAATCTAATTAATGCATGCGGATACACATTCCAAAATTCAATAACAAAGTATACTTTGCGTCTTCTCTCATCCTCAAACTCTTTGTCTTCATTCGCCAATTTATCATTTATATTTGTTGCTATTTGGTTAATTTCGTGGCATTTCATCCCTCCATCCCCTTTGCACCTTTGAAAAGTAACTTAAAGGAGATAAATTTGTAAATAGGTAAATAATAGCATCCAACCTCTAGAACTCAATTAGTCGGCGAAGTTTACATTCCTCCTCTTTTGGTGTAAGCTCATCCAATGAAAACAAGAGAGCGAGTTAATATATAAAGCTAGATCTAGCTCTCATAAAGCTTCTATCAAATAGTGTAAATAGGCATTGAAAACAAAAGCAAAAGTCTTGATAAAAATAAATTCTAACGTTATTTGGAAAATATATTTTATTTATCTTGACGAATAAATAAATAACGATATCCAAACAGTAATTTTACTAAGTCTTATTATCTCTGAGTGTGGTTCCCATTTGGCCCGTTAAAAAGTAAATTATTGACAGAGGTAAAACAAAAGTCAGAAAAGTTAACTATAAAAAAAGAGTCTCGGTAGGAATAACATCTGTCCCGGGGATTTACGCCCCTGTACATACAAAGACAACGAAACCCGAGTAAAATATTATAAGATTACACAGGGATCGTATTTTTTCGTCGACAGAAGGCAACATTAAGGGTATTGGTGTTGTCAGGTGATAAACCAAAGGGCACAGACAGGGTGTTGGCGAAACCGAGGTCTGTTCTAAGCTAATTACTTATTGATTCAGCCCCTACATGGCCGCAACATCCCCACCCTGCCAATTAATCACAATCAAGCCGATGCACTAATTATATCAGCATACATTAGTTCCTAGAAGTCAGTCAAAACCAAAGGGTTTATCTTTTGTCAGCATGTCAGTTCTCTTAAGTGTATAATAATTAATAAACTTTGAAAGATAAATATATTTTTTTTTTTGGTTAATTAAAAAAATTTCACTAATTATATGGGCAAAAAAAAATTTATATATTCCATTATCTCTGATGTTTGGTAATATTTAAAGTATCTGGGGTCTAGGGTGGGGAGTGAGGGGTTAAGGGCAATTATTGCATCCTTCCCCAATCAGTTCGAAACAAATCATACGATCTATATAAACTTGTTATTAATATTTTTTCATTAAGTCATATTTAATAGATGATGTGTTTTAAGAGGTAGTTAAATAAAATAATTATTTCATAAGATTTAAACTTTCGACCGTAGCTTCTCGTTGAAACATTTTGTAAATTAAATACAAATTAAACACTAGGTTATTTGTTTCAGAGGTTTTTATTAATTATAAAATTAACAGTTGATACGTATTACGACAATTCTTTGTCATCAGTGTATTAGAAGCACTTCTGATGATGCCAAGAAATACGTATCAACTGTTAATTTAATAATTAATAAAACCTTTGAAACAAATAACTTAGTGTTTAATTTGTATTTTTAATTTTAATAATTATTTCATTTTAAAATTAACTTAAATAATTAAATAAATATAAAAATAATATTTTATTTAATATGGGGTTAGTTTTTTTTTTGGGTGGCTAAATAAAACAAATATTTTAATATTTATTTCAATTTTTCTCTAATAAATAAATATTGCTAGTTTGCAGATAACAAGTCTTTTTGTTGGATTTATTTAATTTGAATTTTAACACGCCACCCGGGCCTTGGTGTAGTGGTTAGCATACTGACCATTTGCACGGTTTTTGGTGGTATCCCGTCCCATCAATTAATTGATTTGAATTGACTTCCAAGAGACGGGGTCTAAATCGAATACAATGTCGAGAGCTTTTGATAATCATTTGGTCTAAAGTTACAGTTAATACCCAAGAAGGGACGAAGGGGAGATAATTAGACCTTAACACAAAATTTTCTTTCTGATTTTGTGCCTCATAACAAACCGAGCTTTGGTCCGCCTACCTTCCGCTCCCTGGCATTGCTTCTCATCAACTAAGGATGCCTACCTTCCAGGCGCGCAGAGAAATAGAAATCGGAAGAAAAGAGAACATTTTTAATAATTTTATTTGTGAGAACTCAGAGAACAAATCTTTTAGTATCTTTCCAGTCGAGTCATGAGTCAGTCGGTGGAATATTTCTCTCGTAATAAGTGTTTAGTTTCTTTTCTATTGTGTCGTTATTTATGTGAATGAATTTGAATGGTCCATCCAGTCAGCTCATCACTTTCCTAAAGGCATCATCATTCATTTTATTAAAGGTACACTATTTTTTTTTTATTATTATTTACATATCTCATTTGCATCATACATTTATTGAAAGTTGAAAACTCATAGTTTCTAAAACAATTATCGGAGGATTAATAATTACTCTTTTAAATTAAATTAAAAAATAATTGATTTTATAAAATGAAATTATTAATTTTACTTGTCAACGATCTAGATAACTAATATATTAATAAATTCTAACCTTTTTATTTATTAAAATTTATAATTAGGCCTACCCATTCATTATAAAAAACCAAATAATGATATAAGCTTCCCTTATGCCCCAAATCTAACGAAGTCGTTTTAAAGACCAAATCAAATTAAACGCTATTGACTTAAATTTACTCTCAAATAATAATTCATTATTCATTATTCTTAAGAGGTTATCAAACATTCATTCGAGTGGTTGTCAGTTGTCAAAAATCTTCTTTTTTTTTAATAACAAAAGAGTTTTTTACTTCGTTAATAATCGAATTTATTTGTTTAAATCTTGTGAGCCAGTGACTGACTGAGTTTGGTTGGAATTTGGAATTTGAAGCTTATTTACACAGTTATTTTAAATAAAAATTCATGATTTCGGGAAAAATTGCTTAATTTTTGTAAGATGCAATCTGTCTTTTGGTACATTCAGAAGTTCAAATAAACTATATTCTTCGGTCTACTCAGTATATCTTTTTGCTATTTCTCAACGTTTTGTGGATTATTCGTCATCCATCTTCAATCTAAATATTGTCAAAATAAAATTCGTTATATTCGGCTTTCAAACGTAGGGCAAAAATTATTTTAATTTCGTATTATTTCATAAAATATTTCTTTAAACTGATTTAGATTTATTACTTTCTCTAATCTTCCTATATATGTTATTATATGAAAGAAAGTTTTGCATTCAAGTCAAAAATTCTCCGAGATTTTAATGGAAATACACGTTTTAAGGCCTCAATAAATGTTGGTCTGTATTGTGTGTGTCTGTTAAAAAGATTGAAATTTTTTATTTTAGTTAAGGTATGTTCTTAGAAAATTTGATCGTCCAAGCACTTATTTAATACTTCATTGATGTACTTTTTGTGTTTTTTTCGATTTTCTTTAAATTTTGTTCTAATTATTTTGATTAAAATTTATAAATCAATTATTTTTTAGATGCTTTTTAAAATGTAGCCTATATTGTTCGTGGCCCTTGGCTCAGAAGACGATAGCTTCTTTCTAGAGTCCCGGGTTCGCTTCCCTTTCCAAACGAGAAAAATTTAATTCAATTAAAAGGTATTTTTTCTTAAAAAAAAAAACACTTTTTTCCATTCTTGATGGGGTTCTAAATGGTCTTAGATGCCAAAAAAGATCTTTAAACAAATTAAAAAAATATTTTTTCTCATCAAAATGATTTGAAGCACTCATTTGACTTGTACTTCATAGGAAAGAAAGGAGAAATGTCTTGGTCACACAATGTAAATATTTTTCTTCGTGCATCTTTTTTACTTTCTCTTATCCTATATATGAAATATATAGAGAGAAAGTATTGGATTCATATCAAAAATTCGATGTCGAGATTTTGATAGATCTTCACGTTTTTTTTTTTTAATTTAATCTTTTGGCCTCTGCAGCCATTTAGGGGCTGGAATTTTATTTAATAAATTTAACATATATAGCAGGCCTACCGGGGCACGTTCCTGATTCCTCGGGGTCACCAATTCCTTGCTTTCACCGCGTTTGACATCGCTTAACCGCATCGATTACTCTTCTCCGTTTAATTTTAATCTATGTCCGGAATCTAAAAAATATTTGTCGACACAAAAAAATTGGCGTGAACACAACTTTCATTGTTCGACCAGTCACACCAGATTTTATAAATTTAAAATCTATTTAAATATACGCCTATACTGTCCGACATTGAATTGAATATAGGTATAGTTGATATAGTGAGGACATTTAGTTATAACATCCTATATACATAATGTATCATAGGTATAGTATATAGAGACAAGACCGGGGGCAAGTAACTGTCCGAAACAAGCAGCCATCATGGCTTGTTGTAAATGTAACTAGAACAGTAATAATCCGCTGAGACTAATATCTCCAGAAGCAATTATAAGTTAGGGAGAGGAGGCTAGGGCCTCAAACCAAAACCCCTCGACCAACAAGATTTGATTTCAGAATTCAAACTGCAACAAAGGATACCTTAAATCCCCCCTCTTTATCATTTATCATCAAGGCGTTCTTTGCGGGATTTATATATCCAATTATCTATTAATAACACACATTAAATAAATCAATATGAATTTAATTAATATTTCAAAACTTTTATTCTAAATATATTAATAAATGTTTTTCTCTAAAAAAAAAGTTTAATTAATTTTTCTTTTTTTCGCTAAATTTAATTTTCATAAATTGAAATTGAAATAACAAATTACATATCAAGGCAAATCGACTCTTTGTAAATTATATATAATAACAATCTTATTGATTGCTATACTGGTACTTGCGGTATTTATTAAATTAATTTTTTTTTTTTAATTCAATCTTTTAATTAAAATTTAAAACTTGTATTTATTTTACTACGGGATTCCATGAAAATTTCTAATTTAATTAATACTTCTCTCAAAATTAATTTAATTAAATTAAATTTATAAATTATAAGCCTATTAATTAAACCAGAGAAAGGAAAGATGATTTATTAATATTTAAATAATTATATTTATTCCCTAGTCACTGAGCTGTTGCATAGAGGTAGAGATCTCGACTCTTTTGCTTGGATACATTTTCTTCATCGAAACCTGAAATATTTCTAAATTAAATTAAAATGTCTACTAATTAATTTAGAAAAATAGGGACTAGTACTTTGCTAATGTACTTTTTTCGATTTTCTCGAAATTCGTTCCGACGATTTTGATTAAAATTCATAAATCACTTATTTTTTAAATGTTCTTTAAAATCAATCTTCTCATTTTGCCCTTGAAATTGTTTGAAGCACACTTTACTTTTTTTTAACTCTTTTCGGCTACAAAGGCCATTTAGGGGTTAAATTTATTTATATAAATATTCGAAGGCTACCGGGAGACATTCCACACGTTGATTTCCCGTAAGAGAAAGTTGTGTGTGGTGTGTGACCAGTCACGCCATATTTTTATATCTATATTTGAAGGAGGTATATAGCTGAGAGTTGATAATCAATTAGGTAGAATGAATGAGCAAGCAGCTAGTTATATTTCAATTTATTAACAAACCAAGGCCGATTCGGTCACATATGGGACTATCTTCGGGGCCAGGTTAATGTCTGAAAATACATATAATCCTCGCCAAGTTATATTGGGCATTCACAATTATACGTAGCTTAATAATGATAATTCTTCTTCTTCTTCTTCTTCTCAGTCATTAGTGTCAGCCTTGACACGTTGTGATTACTCTGAAGAGTTACTCTCATGGGAATGATACTGAGGTGGGTTCCCGTTTCCTTCCTCAGGAGGAGGCATCTCAAATAGAGTTTGATAATTTATTGCCTTGAGCTGGATTTGAACTCGAGTTGTATTCAACTCAGGATTATAAGCTTAACTCCTTTATCCCCTCGGCTAATCGCCTCCTCAATAATGATAATACCACAAATTTTATTTTTATCATACCATGGACCGAGAGTTAAGTCATTCACTTTCTGTTCATGGAATGATAATTATAAAATTTGTGGCATTATCATGATTAAGCTACGTATAATGAATGACTTCACTCTCTGTCCTTGGTATGATAATAATAAAATTTGTGGTTTTATCATGATTAAGCCTACGTATAATTGTGAATGCCCAATATAACTTGGCGAGGATTATATGTATTTTCAGACATTAACCTGGCCCTGAAGATGGTCCCATATGGGACCGAAACGTCGGCCCTGGTTTGTTAATAAATTGAAATATAACTAGCTGCTTGCCCATTCATTCTACCTAATTTATTATATCTATATTGTAAATTTCTTTTTGGAGGGCGATCAAGACTTCTATGAGAAATAAAAAAAAAATAAATAAATTATTCTAATTAAATCTTTCATTTTATTATGATTATATTTTGTTCAAAATCGAAATAAAATTGAATTAAGACATTCAAATCATCGATTGGATAGTAAAAATACTCATAGTAAGCTGAGATTTTTGCAAGGGTTAGGAGGGAAAAGGGGGGGGGGGATCTTTCGGGGTTGTGCCCCATTAAAGAAGCTCTCGATCTCGATAAGGCCCTTTCCGTTGAGACATTTAGCTTTATTAAAACGTCCACTCTCTTTATCAGATCATCTCTTTGCTTCACTCATCCCTATCTTTCTTTTTTTTTATTTTTCTTATAATTGAATTAAACTTCTATTCGTTGGCGTGTGCGAGATAGATTTTCCTCTTCCACGATGAAGTCTTTTACTTCTCGGACTTTTCAAATATCTAAATCTATATATAGTCTCTATAGAATACATCAAATAGATGAGACTATGGAGCAATCGAAGATAATTGCTTGGGGAGTGGAACCTATATTCGTCTTACGATTTTTTTTTTTTATTTTATATAATATTCCCTTTTCGCATCAGACGAGATACTCATAATTTAGGCTATATAAAAACCTTTTACGGCCGTTGAAGGTGATATACGATATAAATATACAGACTGTCATAATATTTTATTTTGTTTAACTTTTTAAAACCTGGGTCTATAGACCACTTAAAGAAGATATCAGAATAAAGCCATTTTTGAAAGGTTCTTTTTCTTGAATTTTATTAAAGTTGTTTTTAACTAAAATAGAAGAAAAAAAAATGAAATATTTTTCTATTTAGACTTTTTTATATATTGTCGTAGAGACAACAACAGTCTTCTCATTTATTTTCTTTGGCTGATAGGACCTATATATATATAAACAGGAAAATTGTTGCGATTGTAAGAAAATTATTTTATATTTCTCTTTATATTGTAAAAAAATCTGGTGTGACTCTTACCTACGGTATTCGAAAGTTGTGTTCTGTGCTTGTCACACCAGATTTTTCGTGTCGACATATATTTATTGATAGAAAATATTTATATTTTGTTACTATGGCAACACTTTCTCCTATCTTTTCTATGAAGTACAAGAGTAAAGTGTTTAAAAGATTTAATTGGCAAAATGAGAATATACATTTTAAAGAGAATCAAAAAATAATTGATTTTTGAATAAAAAAAAAAATCGTTGGAGCGAATTTAGAGAAAATCGAAAAAACTGAAAAAGTGCATCAGTAAAGTACTACTAGTAGGTCTACTTTTTGGTCGATTTTGTTCAAAAGCTTCGTGTCACGTCCCATGGGGGTGCCTAACTTAAATATAAAATTTCAACCTCCTAGCTCTTTTCTTTCTTGAGATATTTTGTTCACATACACACAGACAGACAGACCATGTCGCGAAAACCAATTTTTTGGATTCAGGGGATCTCAAAATATCCATCAAAATCTCGACATCGA
The DNA here is from genome assembly GCA_023213315.1 of Euborellia annulipes. Classification (NCBI taxonomy): domain Eukaryota; kingdom Metazoa; phylum Arthropoda; class Insecta; order Dermaptera; family Anisolabididae; genus Euborellia; species Euborellia annulipes. Next base: position 26,824 of record JAKCPI010019892.1, on the reverse strand, counting down.
ATTTTTGACATGAATCCAATACTTTCCCTCTATATATTAACATATATATATAGAGGTAAGAGAAAGTAAAAAATTCAAATTCATTTAAAGAAAGTTTTTTTGCAAACAATACTTGTTAAAATTTCAAAATATTTACTTACATTTTTTATTAAGGTTTATTCCTTTTCCTGTTAAAAAGCCCGATCTGTCGCTTAGAGAGAAAAAATTATTTCAATTAAATTGGCTACAAATCATTTGAAATAAATAGCGATGTTGTCTAGATTGTTTGAGATGCGTAAAAAGTCTTTAAACAAAAAAAAATCTTTTCTAATTATAATAGTTTGAATTTTATTTATTTTTTTCACATTAAATTTTCCGAATTTTAAATAGAATTAGCAAAAAAATTTACTACAGGCCTAACTAGAAACTTGGAGATTGCATTGTAGCATAAAGCCTTTTATTCCCCTTGGAAAAATAAGCACAAAATTTGTTTGATAATTCTTAAAACAGTAATTATAATAATAGACTTGGAATTTTTTTTTCTTATTAGAGTGTAAAATGTATTATTTTAAAAACTCGTAATATCGCTCGTTTCAGGTGTTGTTAAAAATTGTTTTTGTCAGTAACAATTTTAGTTTTGGAAAAGTACAGAACAAGCTCTACAAAAATAATAGCTTTTGGATGGCACTTCAATAGAATTGTATCAATAAGTTTTTTTCATTCAAATGTTTTTTTTTTTTTTATTAAAGACTCAAATTTATTTAAAGCTTTTTTACTTTTTTAAATACCACCTAATAATTAAATATATACCGATTTTTGAATAAATAAAGTGACTGTTGTATTAAACAACAAGAAGCTAAAGGAGCGGCCAGCCAGATAGTTAGTCTCCACGAAATGAAACTCTCTTTTGAGGAAACAGTTTCGGTTTTAATGAAATATAACCATCATCAGTCCATTTATCGAGAGTCTGAACTCAAATGACAAAGAATTGAGTAATATTGCGGAGTTGTCGGTAGATGTCTATTATACATAAATTATTTGTATAAAATACAAAGCATTTATTTATTTATTGTATAAAATACAAAGCATTTATATACATATAATTTATGTATAATACACATCTGCTAACAACTCCGCAATTTGACTCAATGCTTTGTCATTTGAGCTCACACTCTCGATAAATGGACTGATGATGGTTATATTTCATTAAAACCGAAACTGTTTCCTCAACATAGAGTTTAATTTCGTGGCGACTAACTATCTGGCTGCCCACTCCTTTAGCCTCTTATTGTTTATATACCAGCAATACTTATTTTTCTTAGTAGTTTGTTGATCACTGACATTTCAGTGTCTTCTTTTTACTTTCTCTTGCCTATATATGAAATATATAGAGAGAGGAAGTATTGCGATCATGTCGAAAATTCAATGACGAGATTTTGATGGATATACACGTTTTGAGGTCCCCTGAATCCAAAAAAGAGGGTCCCTCAAATTGGTCTGTCTGTGAACAAAATATCTCAGGAACGAAAAGAGCTAGGAGGTTGAAATTTTTTATTTGATTAGCCACCTCCCCAAGAGGTGAAAATAAGCTTTTGAACAAAATCGGCAAAAAAGTACTAGTACTTTACTGATGTACTTTTTAATTTTTTTTTGTTTTTCTCAAAATACGATTTTGATTAAAATTCATAAATCAACTATTTTTTATATGCTCTTTAAAAAGTATATCATTGAAATTTTTCGTGGAAATCGTTTGAAGTACACTCTACTGATGTGGAAGCATTAGTAGTTCAGTGCCATCGCGTGGTCAAATTTGGAGCTTAGGTTTAGTACCTACGCAACTAAATATATCTCGGCACAAAAAATCTGGTGTGACAAGCACAGTACACAACTTTCTCTTGCCGAAGGGTAAAATAAAGTTATAATAAACAAATAGATAGGAAACGGATTAAAAGAAAAAAAACATTATCTTCACAAAATAAATTCTTATTCATTTTACCATATTTTATCTGAAAAATATTTTTCTGAATGCTTTTTAAAACAGCTTTAACTCTCTCTTTCTCTCCTTCTTTTATCGGATTATTGGTTTCTGATATAGACCTATATTAATATAAAAACAATTAAAGTGATAAAATGCGAAAAGCTATTGGCAATTTTTTTAATTCTCTCACCTTCGAAATAATAATATTGATAATAAGACATCTAATTATGAAACAAAGAGTCGTTAGTTCAATTCTACTTTCATAGAATTATTGTTATTTGCTCAAGAGCGAACTTAAAGAAAACAAAAAACTTTTTAAATTTGATTAAACGTCCTATAAAAATAAACATAAATTTTATATTTACTAGATCATAAAATTTATTTTCGATATTAAATTTTAATCGCCCCTCGAATCATTCGATTTGCTACAGTTTAACTTTTCAATCCTTGTTTTCTATACACACACACACACTTTTTCTCTTTAAACGTTGACCTTTTCTTTAGTAAAAAATATGATTGAAGAGCGAAATAATGAAAGGGCTTATGAGATGACTGGGATGGCCGCTCGTACCATTTTTGTTCACCGCAGGTCTTAAACTCTAATATTTTATCTAGGAAGAGAGAAAAAAAAGAGGATAGCTTAGATGAAACAGCCATCTTTTTTATTAAGTTATTACAAGAATCTTTTCTTAAACAAAAATTATAATTAGAAATTATTTGGCAAAAATCAGGCACAAATTTTAAGAAAAATCATAAATTATACATAAATGAATTCGGATTTTAATGAAATAATTATGTTTTACCATGTTATAAATTTTTCATCTAACAAAAATCCTTTTAAAAATGTACAGTATATTTATTCGCTCATCTCAAACTCAGCAGAATCTCTGGCCGTAGCCAAGTTAATTTTCTGTCTTTAAGATAAATAAAAGAGGCCTCTAAAAATATATATAGTAGCAGAATGTCCGTTTGTCTGTCTGACATGCCCTGCTTGACCAATGAAATTTTGCATTCTTCCCAAGGACATCCAGGAAAAATACTCGGTATCGTAAATTCCCAAATTACCTTTGATTCTGTGGCTCAGGACTAGAGCATCTGGTACTAAAGGTCAAGAGTTCGCATCCCGTCTCATGCGACAAAAATTTCAATGGATTATGAACATGGTCGTACCGGTAACTAGAGAATTTGGCAGGGGAGGGATGGGACCAGCTATCCTCCTGTGGGCCTGGAAAGCCCCATATTTTCTCAATTTTTCTTTGGGAGGGAGCTTTCTGGGGCCCCCCCCCCCCCCCCCCTTTTTAACCCCAATGTTGGGGGGGTGGAGGTTTTTTTAATTTTAATTCTTTTAAAAATAAAAAAAATTTCTAATAGGTGAAGGTTTAAACTTTATACTGCCTGTCTAGGTATAAATGATCAAATAAATTTTATTTCGAAAAAATATTTTAAATAAATTTTCTTTATAGACCAGGCGCTGGAGGTAGTTGAGTATGCAAAATCTGAGGACCGAATTCTGACAATGGATTTGGGGTAAGAATAGCTCCCAGAATAAGAATCCGGATCTTGCCGGGCCAATTTTTGGTCCAATTTTTTTACCCCCACCCCTCTTATTTCCATAGGAAATCAATGGAATGCATGCTAAGATGATGTGAAGATTTGCAATTATGGTCAAATTCGAGTACTTAAAACCTCAAACAATGAAAAAACTCTCTTGTCAGCAACTGAGGGGATCCTCTATAGTCCCCTGAGAAGTACTATCTTGCCACCAATTGTGGTGGTCCCTTCTAACCCCTTCACCTCTTTTTTCTCTCTCTGTTATAAATTTTAATATACTGCCTAAACACCACGCCAAATTGTGGGGACCGGCAATTATGTTCATAATCCACTACCTGGTACCCCAATCAATGAAAAATACTATCTTGCCGCCAGCTGCGGTGGTCCCCTTTAACCCCTTCACCTCTTTTTCTCCCTTTATTATAAATTTAAATATACGGCCTAAACACCACCCCAAATTGTGGGGGCCGGCAATTATGCTCATAATCTACTACCTGGTACCCCAATCAATGAAAAATACTATCTTGCCGCCAGCTGCGGTGGTCCCCTTTAACCCCTTCACCTCTTTTCTCTCCGTTTATTATAAATTTAAATATACGGCCTAAACACCACCCCAAATTGTGGGGACCTGCAATTATGTTCATAATCCACTACCTGGTACCCCAATCAATGAAAAATACTATCTTGCCGCCAACTGCGGTGGTCCCTCTAACCCCTTCCCCTCTTTTCTCTCTCTCTGTGTTATAAATTTAAATATACGGCCTCTAAACACAACCCCAAATTGTGGCGGCCGGCAATTATGCTACCAGGTAGTGGATTATGAACATCATTGCCGGTCCCCACAATTTGGCGTGGTGTTAGATCGTACATTTAAATTTATAATAAAGGGAGAGAAAGGAGGTGAAAGGGTTAGAGGGGACCACCGCAGCTGGCAGCAAGAGAGTATTTTTCATTAATTGGGGAACCAGGTAGTAGATTATGATCATAATTGCCGGTCCCTACAATTTGGCGTGGTGTTTAGGCCGTATATTTAAATTTATAACAGAGAGAGAAAAAAGAGGTGAAGGGGTTAGAAGGGACCACCACAACTGGTGGCAAGATAGTACTTCTCAGGGGACTATAGAGGATCCCCTCAGTTGCTGACAAGAGAGTTTTTTCATTGTTTGAGATTTTAAGTACTCGAATTTGACCATAATTGCAAATCTTCACATCATCTTAGCATGCATTCCATTGATTTCCTATGGAAATAAGAGGGGTGGGGGTAAAAAAATTGGACCAAAAATTGGTCCGGCAAGATCCGGATTCTTATTCTGGGAGCTATTCTTACCCCAAATCCATTGTCAGAATTCGGTCCTCAGATTTTGCTTACTCAACTACCTCCAGCGCCCGCTCTATTAATAATAATAAATAAATCTTAAAAAATCATCTCAGCTCTAAGAAAACTTTTTTGACGTGACAACGTCTTACAAATCATGTGTCTATAGTGGTCGGTTAGCGAGGCATGCACGAAAAAGTTTAGCGGCTTGAATAACTCCTCTGTCTTAAGAGGTATAATTATGGGGAATATACGGTTAGAAAGAATGATTTTTCAGCTAAAGATTTCCCCATTTATTTTTTCCTATCATTGCATTTTTTCATTAGATGATTTAAACCAAATTATATTTCACATTAAAGAGAAAAGGATAAAATATAAATAAAATTGGTTGGTTTCTGAATATTTCAAAAAAAAAAAAAAAAAAATTTGCATTTTTAATATTAAAAGAAAGATATGAAAATATTTTCATAAGCGGTTCTTAAATTCAAATAAGAACAACACAAATAGAAATTCCAACCCTATCTTTAAAACGCATTTAAATTCCGACTTGATAGCAGCAGATGCATAAAAGGTTATTTTAGCAGTGACTTAATAGGAATAATGGATTTAATTAAAATTTGACATCGTTTTATATAAATAATTCAATAGACTTTCTATTCAATGAATAAATCGGTGATAACACCTTAAAGCTTGTGTCAATATAATATGATGATGACATTAATCCATTTGGTTGTTATTATTTTAACTATTTTAACAAGAAGCTATAATGTGATACATAATCAGTAAGCATAAACGTTAAATCTACGATGTATTTTCGATTTAATACATTTTGTTTATTGATTCTCTCATTTGAAGATACATAATTTTATATATATAGCCTTCCTTATATAGCCTATTTTAGTGTGATACGGTACTAAATTTGAACATATATTACTAATGTAATTGAATTATAATTTTAAAACTCTGATGGGACTGATCTCACAGCACACAACTTTCTCTTACCTTCGGTTTCTGGGCTAGTCACACCAGATTTTTTGTCAGAACTTATATTTAGTTTCCCGCGGAATATTAAAATTCAAAATGTACAATTTTTTAAACAAAAAATATTTATTGAAATGGATACTAGGACATATCAGTCCTCTTCTTCTTTCTTCGCTTTTATTATTCTCGCGGTGCGGGGTCGGCGGTCCTAACTTTAGCATTCCAATCTATCCTATCCAATGATATTGTCTCCCACAGGCCATATCATTGGACATAGCATATATTGGACCATAATAAAATATAAATAATAAATTTTATTTATTATTTATTTAATTAATTCATCTAATTTAAGGGGCCTACATCCGTCCTGATTTGTCAGGCCCTCGCGGTTGGAACATGTATAGGTCGGTTGGTTCACCCAACCTTTCAGGCCTGGAAAGTTGTCCGTCCGGTGGGGCGAACCATCCAAAAGTCAACTCCCTCACACTAAACTCAAGGCTCCACTTGCAAGCATATCAGGCAATTTCGGCGACGACTGAACATGTGTAAAGTGTGCTTCAAACAATTTTAAGAGTAAATGAAGAATATACACTGGTACATCTTAAAGAGCATTTTAAAAATAAATGATTTATGAATTTTAATCAATTTCGTAGACCGAATTTTGAGAAACAGACAGACGGACACTACACAAGGTCCTTTGACTATTATACAATTTATTTGAGGGGATGTACCTTGAAGAAGCATAAATAAAACGTTTAAAAATTGTTTATAATTTTTGTCTTTGTTGGTCGTAAAAGACTGTATCACATTCATACACACACATACTCGCTTAGGCCATTTAAGACTTTTTACGATACTCATTATTTGTAAATATATCCATTGGGGTCCAGGCATTTGGATACCAAATGGCTTAAATAAAATCATCGGACTGCCTGGGATCCGAACCCTCGACCCTTGGTATACAAGGTAGGCGCGCTACCAATTACACTAAACCCGAGGATAAAACACGAGAATTATAAACAATTAATTACGTTGAGGTACATTGTTTTAAATTTGTTGAAGATCTTTTTCGGCATCTGAGACCATTTACCAGCCCCTATTTATTTCAATAAATTGGTTTTAACTCAATTGAAATAAATTTTTCGTCTGGGGCGGTATGGATCTTTGGCTCCAGAAGTTGGGCTACATTAAATACAAGGAAACTCATCATAATTTTACTTGTAGACCCCTATCTCTTTTCGATCTTGTGGTATTTTGTTCACAGATAAACCCATTTTATTTAAATCAGGGAGAAGTTTATTTATTTTAGGTAGAGAAATGTAAAACGACTTATAATCTGGTTGTGTCTTCCCTTTCATGGTTAGGTGTTTGTGTCATTTAAGTAGGAATAGCGCTGTAATGAATTCTTTTATCATAATATCAAAATAAATCTTTTCTCTTTTAAAAGATTATTTCAACTGGAAAAATATATTAATTTTAATTTAGATGAAGAAAAGATTCATTCAATTTGGTAGGAAATCAACAAGCAGAGATGTTTTATTGAAAAAAATAACTCGAAGGGAATGAAAAAATAAATAAATAAATAAACGCGGTTTATTTTTATACGTTTACAATTTTGAAATCGATCTAAATGCCAACTAAGTAGTCTATATGAAAAGGTGACGAAAGGAAACGCTCATTCTCCTCTCATTTTAATTTGAAATTAAAATTCCCCAACCGCAACGAGCAATTGTGTCTATTTTTAGTCGAAATTTAATAAAATATTTTATCTCCCTATCTTTTGTTATTTAAAAGGCCTTTGATTTTGTCCTAAAGCTTTAGAGGATATTGAGGATATTATTCGAGTAGATTTGCATGTTAAGCAAATACGTTTTTCAAGTTTAAATATTTCTAATCATGCTTTGTTGTTTCGGATAAAAGGGAATCAATCTACTTATCTATTTTAAAAAATTATTATTTTTTTTTAAATCCTCTTAATATTCTATATATTCTATATACTAGGTGCAGTGTTCCCCAAAGGCGGATATTTTGGCTAGTATTCTAATTTATATAAATGAGAGGGAAGAGAAAGTTGTGCACCGTGCTCATATTTAAACCTCATAGTCTTCAATGAGGGTTTTGAGTGTTAAAGTGGAAATACTTTCTGAACGGCAAATAAAACATCAAATACAGGCCATGTCGCGAAAACCACTTTTACTTTCTCTTACCTCTATATATATGTTAATATATATATAGAGAGAAAGTATTGGATTCATGTCAAAAATTCGATGTCGAGATTTTGATGGATCTTCACGTTTTGAGGTCCCCTGAATCCAAAAAAGTGGTTTTCGCGACATGGTCTGTCTGTCTGTCTGACTGTGTGTGTGTCTGTCTGTGAACAAAATATCTCAAGAACGAAAAGAGCTAGGAGGTTGAAATTTTATATTTAAGTTAGGTACCCCCATGGGACGTGACACGAAGCTTTTGAACAAAATCGGCCCAAAAGTACTAGTACTTTACTGATGTACTTTTTCAGTTTTTTTCGATTTTCTCAAAATTCGCTCCAACGATTTTTTTAAAAATTCAAAAATCAATTATTTTTTAGATGCTCTTTAAAATGTATATTCTCATTTTGTGATTGAAATCTTCTGAAGACCACTTTACTCTTGTATTTCATAGAAAAGATAGGAGAAATGGTTGCCATGGTAACAAAATATAAATATTTTCCCATACTTATAAATTTTACATCTTGAAAATCGAATGTACCCTACTGTCGGAAACTAAATACATGTCGACACAAAAAATCTGGTGTGACAAGCACAGTACACAACTTTCGATTACCGAAGGTAAGAGAAAGTTGTGTGCTGTGCGACCAGTCACACCAGATTTTTTGGATTCAGGGACCTCAAAACGTGTATATCCATCAAAATATCGACATCGAATTTTTGACATGAATCCAATACTTTCTTTCTCTATATATTAACATATATATAGAGGTAAGAGAAAGTAAAATACATGTATTGATACTTGTATTTGCGAAAGGTTTTTTTTTTTAATTTTTCCGAAAATTAATGGGCTTATTCACAAATGAAACTTCAATTTTATTTTCAAAAGATTTTCAATTTTATTAAAGCTCCATTCTCCATTATCAATTTAATCGCATAATATCTAGCCACTTTCAAAATGCTTTTGTGCATTAATGAATTTGACTTTTCTGAATTAAATCCCTAAACCAAATCATATTAAACGTCCTATTATGACATTTCCACTTCAAAGCTTGCCAACTTAGATTAGGGTAATATCGGACCGACTATTTATGGAGGTATTTGAGCCTGTTCGTGTGTATGTATACAAGGACTAAAAGCGTGTTTGTGTGTGTCTTTGTGTGCATGGATTCGCACCACCAGAGCCAAAAACACGGAAAGCTTTTGGAACCCCCTTCCCACCCCCAAGAGCGACAGACACAGAGCGTTATTTGCTCCTTTCCTTTATAAAGATGTCCAAGGCGGAAATATGTCCTCCCACTCGAAGGGATTGCTTCTTTCCGCTGGACTAGAGACCTAATGATAGACAATATGGCGTCATTCCTTTTCATCCTATTTAAATTATGATTTTTGATCAAATAAAAAAAAAAAACAAAGCTAATGGTAAACGTAAGAATTATGAATTTTTAATGAGATTACTTGAAATACGAAACACTTTCATCTTCAAGATAAGCTACAGTAGATGCACATTGAGACAGTTCTGACAAAGCAAATTATTTTTGGAATTGATATATTTTATATCAACACCAAAAAAATAGTTGGTGGACTATATGACTAAAAATCTGGTGTAACTGGCCGCACCAGATTTTGTGTATCGACATATTTAGTTTCAGGCAGTAAATTAAAAGTTATAAAATTTATTTATAGTATAAATACCCCTGGACTTTAACACATTGGTTGGAAACGTATATATCCATCTAAATTTCGACATCGAATTTTTGACATTAATGTATAATTTTATTAACATATATAGGAAAAAGAAAATAAAAATATATAATCTTTGATTTGTTCTTTGGTCTTCTTCGGGATTTAAGGCCATTTTAGAACCCATCCCTATTTATTTCAAACGATTGGTAGTCAATTCATTTGAAATAAATTTTCACTTGGGACGGGAAGCAAACCGGGAACCCCAGGCAAAAGAAACTAGTCTTCTTTCTGAGTCACGGATCACGGGCCCCAGCCAGTCTTTGATTTTAAAAAAATTTTATAATTTATAAAATTTATTAACTTACTGTAGTCTATCTATTATAAATTAGCGAAAACTTAATTTTTCTCAAAAAATATTTTTTTCTGTAAAGATAAGATTTTTTTTTGTACTATAATATCTGACCCAAGTTCATAAAATGTTAAAGAAAAAATCTGGTGTGACTGTTACACAGCACACAACTTTCTCTTACCTTCGGTAATCGAAAAGTGTGTTCTGTGCATGTCACACCAGACTTTTTGTGTCGAAATATATTTCGCCGATATATTAAAATTCAAGATTTAATAAAATAAATATATTGAAATATTTTCATTTTATTTGAACATTAATTGAAAGCAAATATTCGCTCAGGGGCCCACATCTTGTGGGTTCGTGGATGGCGACCACGAGCTTCCCGAGCTGGGACAGACAATCCTTCAGTTATTTGTATGTCTGTCTCTTCCTTCCTCTTTTCAACAGGCGTCAGACCGTACGACGGGCCGGCCTGTCCTATTTCTTCCTGTCGCAAAAACGCTTGATAGGGTTGGAGGGAAATAGTGAGGTCCGATTTATTTAATTATTCAATTCAGTATTGGGTAAAGATAATTTTTTTTTTTTTAATATCTTAATTCATTTGCCAACAAGAAAAGCTCGCATTTTCGTAACAGAACAAAGAACAAAGATCATAAAAATGTTGAACATTAAAATAATGAAGAGATAAACTTAAATCAATAACAGCACAATAATAAAAGCAAAGAATAGGGGATGAAGATGAGATTATTTATCCCAACTCATTCCCCATTCCCAAGGGATTTCCCTCTTTCTCTCTAAATCTTAATATTAATAGCGAACCACTCAGAAATATTCATTTGCTTCTCTCTCTGCTTTTAAATTTCGATCTTATTTTTTTTTTTTTTTTTTTTTATTCTTCGAATTTCCGTCACTAATAATATTTCATTATTTTTTCGTTTGTCTTAAGTGAAAATTAAGTAGTAATTCGAGATTTTAGTTAAATGAATAAATAATATTTTTATTCTAAATTTTATTTTCCAAAATCTGTAAAAATTTTTTTTCTTTCGACCCTCTTGACGTAATAAATAGATGTTTTTCTAAGAACTTTTTCAGACTCAAAAGTTCCTTTCGAATAGCAAATTGTGGCTTTATAAGTGAAGAAAGTATGGAGGTATGGGCAGCCTAAAAAGAAATTCTCTTAATGCTTTACCAATAAGCTGGAGTTGTTTCGTTCCATTTATTATGAACCATTTATCAGTTCATTCTAAAATATAAGCTTATACAAATAAATTTATAAAGTGGTTCATGATGATTCATAATAAATGGACCGAAACGTCTCCAGCTGATAGGTAAAGTTTTTAGAGAATTTCTTTCTTGGCTGCATCTGCCTCCATTCCCTTCTCATTAAAAACAATGGAATAATTAGGTCTATATAAGAAAAGGCAGGACCATCCTTTAATATTTATTGTGTTTACTCACTGTCAAGGGAGGATCAGAGGGGGAGGTAAAGGGGGTAATTACCCCTCCCCCCGCGAGATTTGAAAAAATAGTTTTTTTCGAAAAAAAAAAAATTTTATTTTTAATGTAAAACTTTAAAAATTCATTCTTCAAAATTTGATTTGTATTTATATTCTGCCAAACAAGTACAGAATGCGCCTTTAAATTACCGAAATTAAGAAAAAATAGTGTGCTGTGTGACGAGTCACACCAGATTACCCCCCCCCCCCCCCCCCGAGAAACACCTCTGGATCCGCCCTTGCTCACTGTACAGAGATTTTTTGTGTTGACATATATTTAGTTTCCGACAATACCGTACAATTGAATTCAAGATGTATGTATATACGTGGGAAAATATTTATATTTTGTTACCATGGCAAACATTTCTCCTATTTTTCCTATGAAATACAAGAGTAGTAAAGTGGTCTTCGGAAGATTTCAATGGCAAAAAGAGAATATACATTTCAAAGAGTATCTAAAAAATAATTGATTATGAATTTTAATCAAAATCGTTGTAGCGAATTTTGAGAAAATCGAAAAAAAAAAAACTGAAAAATTACATCAATAAAGTACTAGTACTTTTTGGCCGATTTTGATTAAAAGCTTATTTTCACGGTCCCGGGAGGTGTTTAACTTAAATATAAAATTTCAACCTCCTAGCTCAATTTCTTCATACTTTATATTGAACACAGACACACAGACAGACCATGTTGCGAAAACCACTTTTTGGGATTCAGGGGACATCAAAACGTGTATCAATCAAAATCTCGACATCGAATTTTTGACATGAATCCAATACTTTCTCTCTCTCTCTCTCTCTCTCTCTATATATATATATATATATATATATATATATATGTAAATATATACATAGGTAAGAGAAAGTAAAATTTTGATTTTAGTTTCTATTTTTATAAATAGAGCAAAAAATTAATTTTGGTATTATTATTACTAAAGAATAACAGAGAGATTGATTGAATTAAGATTGCTAAGAAGATTACAAACTTCCCTTAAAATTCAAATCACTCTTTTAAATATCAATTAAAGAATATTTTAGGAAATGACATATTGTGTAATTAATAATAATTGCTAACATATCAATAGATAAAAAAAATTTAACATCATTTTTTTTTTCTATTGATATCAAACAAGGTTATTTAGAAATTTAAACGCCCCAACTGGGCAGGATGTTTTACTGGTTCTTAATGATTGATCACTTCTCAAGTTGAAAGAAAATCATCCGAGGAAATTATTGGCCAAAAGCGTGCGGGGGCCGCAGCAAAAACCCCTTGATAAATGCGATTCTAATCATTCAATCATTTTCTTGCTTTATTGCTAAACATAAACTTGGGAGAGAAGAAGGGAAAAAAAACAACTCCTGTCTCAAAATAATACAGATTAATCAAGCAACTTTTTTTTTTATAACCCGGTACTAATTTAGTGCTTTTGATAAATAACTTAGCCTTTATCTAAATATTTCAACTGTCATTGTTAGTTTGCAGTAGGGTTTTAGATTTTTTTTTTTCGAAGTGGTTCTTATTAAAAATTTAATAAAAAAAAAATTTATTTTCTAATTTTTAATGAGATTTTTTGGAGTTAAAAAAATTACCAATACTTTTTCCTAGTAGCTAAGTAGCTTTTTTCATATTTGACAAGCAAAATAAAAAATTACGGTATAAAAAATTTCGTCATTCATACATTATTATTAATAATAATGTTTGGACAATTTTTTCTTGTCTATTTGTTAATCAAAAGTTTTTTTGATTAGGTTTTAAAAGTATGGAAAATTTTAATTGAAATTTTATTTTTAATTAAAATAATAATAATTAATAACTTGATTACTCTGTTTGAAAATTGTAATGATTTTCATTCGTGTAGGTCAAATATCACTTCTCTACGTTTTAATTTTATTAATTACTCTATTTGGAAACTTTACTATTGAAAATCTTAAGGAAAATTTTACTATAGAATTTTGTTAAAATAATTTTTCTTCAATGTTTCTTTAAGAGATCTAAGAAATTTCTTTAAGAAAAATTTTAATTTAATAAATTTTATATAAAAGCCTCGCGAACTTATTAATAGAAATTTTGAAACCTTTGGCCTTTTAGAGGTAACTGCTTTGCTTTCTCCTGCTCTATGTCAATGATGAGTTTACGTATTAAATTTATTTACACTATATATAGATTGGCTATCAATTAATTTCAATAAATATTATATCAAAAAATAGTAGAGAGAATTTTAATCAAATATGAATTAATAAACACACATTAAAAGTGGAAAATAAATGGGAATTTTAGAAATCTATAATGTATAAAAATCTGGTGTGACTGATGGCACAGCAGATTTTTTTGTGTCGCGTTATAGTGGAAGAGACTAAAACGTGTATTTCTTTTGAAAATTTATTTATATTTTTAATTATTCAATAAATTCAAAAAATAAAGCTTAAAAAATTTTATTTATTGATATTAGGGATGGGTAGATAAATTAAATCTTTTAAAAATTATTTCACTTCGAATATATCACTAATAAATAAATAAATACAAAATATAACACTTGGAAGTATTATATTTTAATAGAGGGTAAGTTTTAAGGGTGGATAAATGAAGAGTCTTTTAATAGTTATTTAATTTCGAATTTATTTCCAACGGAATAAAACCCCGTTAGTTTGCAAGTGAATGGAATTTTTATAAATAGAGAATTTATTTTATCAGTCTACTGGGATCAATTTTTATTCTTGGGTCGCACAGAGAGCAATGCTATTTCTTTATCGATCGATGCCTGCCTGCTTGCTTGTTGCCTATCTGCCTGGCTTTACTTGTTTGAGTCGAGTCATGATTCATTCGGCTCCTCTCTCGGTGTCTCTCTCTCTCTCCGCGTGTGTTTAGTTTATTTTATATTGTGTTGTGATTTGTGCAAATAAGACGTTCATCCACCAACCTCTTTACTCCCCGTCTGGTCATCTTATTATTAAGGTATTGAATATTTGCATATCTCATTTGAATAATGAATTAATTTTCTCTTTTCAATTTTTCTCTCAAAATATACTTAGGGTATATAAAATTATCCAATTTTTTAAATATAACTCTATAATGAAGTCCTGTACCCAGGAGGAAGGGTGATAAAGGGTGAAATCACCCCTTATAATAAACAAAATAGTATTTTTCTTTAAAAATGAAATTTAATATAGAAAATTACTTTTTTGTAAAATTTTTACATTTAATCAATTGGGTTACTTTCTCTCTCTCCTCACCCTTCACCCCTCTAACCGAGAATTCAGCTCTCCTATAATATTTAATAAGATATTATTAAATAATTGAAAATATAAATTCTTATCTTTCGTCAGTGGATAAATGTGATTTTTGGAGGTGGAATTTTTTTTTTCACTGTCTGAAAGCTTTTCTTAAGCAGTTTATCCACTCGCCTCCCCTAATTATAAGTTTAAAAAATTCAGATAATTTTATTTTTTTTGTTTGTTTACGTTACTGAGTCGTAACATGCTACAAGCCTGTATATTCGTCCTTCGTTTCGTGAATATATTTTCTTTGTTTGTAGTTTTAGATATCATTCAATCCCCCTCGGCTCACGCATCCCCTTACAGATATTCATTAATTCACTTTCAATTATTAAAATAAATTAATGAATAAAAAAAAATTCCATTTGTTTTTCCCATTAAAACCTTTTAGAATATGAAAATTAATTTTATTTCTCTTTCTTTAAAAGCCACCCCCCCCCCCACAAAGCTATTTTCCCTATCGAGAAATCTTCTTATTATATAGGCCTACCCGAGTCGAAATCGAACCCCTGGCTTGGACCTTGTAGTCCTCAATTCCTTTGTTATTTGATGGTATGTTAGATATTTAAAATTTTATGAATGCATTTATTTATTTCTTGTACTCAAAGAGACATTCTTAAAAAAAAAAAAATTCACAATTGATTGATAATAAAAACAAATCATATTTTTAAGGAGTACATTTTTGTTTTTAAAATTGAAAATATTATTTTGTCGACTTTTTTCTCACAGAGTTCCTTACTATATTTTAGATTAATGGTTCATAACACCCCCTCCCCCGGCTATACCCCTATTTTGAGGGTTACTAGTCGATTTATAGAAATCTTTCTATACAATTTTAACTTTTTACTTTATTTACGCCATAGATCAACATCTTGAAAATTTAAAAAAAAAGTGAAAGTGATAACCTTTTTTTTCTTGGTCGATATGTTATAGGGGATGTGAGGTTATATTTTAAGCCTCCAAGGGGTGCTGATTACTGAAAAGGTTAAGAACCGCTGATTTAGATAATTAATTTGGAAATAAATTTTTTTCTTCATTCACTCATCTATTGATTGTATTTTTTTTTTTTTTTTTTTAACTGACAGTTCGGTAAATTTTAGTTGAAAATTCAGATACTATCCTGACGAGTTGGAATTTTACTAATGCACAGCACACAACTCTCTCCTACCTTCGGTAATCAAAAGTTGTGTACTGTGCTTTGAAATACATTGATATTGTTTCTAGAAAAACTTTAATGTTTAAGTGATATTTATCTTTTCATTCTAATTCTTTATTTATTTCCAACCACACATAGACACAGAGAGTTTTAGGTTAACACAAAAAAACGGATCATGACTTATACTCCGACTGTTGTCTAAAAACAACACAATCTTGTTTTATTTAGTAGTGTTTTTGGCGTAATCTCCTTCGAAATACCCCCACCTCGGCCCCTCCTCTCGGCTCTCTTTCATTCCCATTTTCTGCTATTATATTAAGATCCAAAGCCACAACCCCTGCACAATGCCCACAAATACTCTCTTGTTTGGTGCTTTTTGCTAAATTGAAGGATTTCCAAATCAACTGACACGGCAAAATTTAACCCCCCTCCCCCATGTCAGTGCTTTATTTAATTAATACTATAATCTCTCAACATACATAGATTGGTGATAGAATTAGAATATTAAATAAAAAAAATGAAAAACTGATAGAAAAATTTAAAAAAATTCAAAAATCGAAAAATATTTGGAAACAAATACATAATAATACACACACCCACACTATGTCACACATTCACTGGTGGTCCTTGGGCGTTCCCGCCTCTCTCCACCCAACATAATAATACAATCTTTTTTTTTTTAATAATGGATTTTTTTTTGTACTAAAGCTATGTTTCTCAAACTTTTAACGCCCTCCTCCTGTTATTAAGACATGATAAAACCGTTCCTATGATTTGTCAGTTCTTATTCTGAAAGACAAGAAAATAAGCTTTCTAAGGGTTCATTTTTTAATTTTTTTTTTTAAGGTCTTTTTAGTTTTCAAAGGTTATTTAGACCAGCGATTGGCAACCTTTTAGATAGACACATATAACATAAATAAACAGTAGTATTTTCTAAGAAATAAAGTCGTAGCATTTAGCTGACGTTTCTAATGCAAGCCACATTCTTCTTCGGAACAGTTTTTATATTCTGTACTACAGGTCAAGGGCAAAATTGAACACATTTTATAATCGTATGGAGGAAGCAAGGGCGTCCGCAGGATTTTTTGCAGGGGGGGGGGGGGCAAGTCACTTCCAGATAAGTTAAAAAAACGTACTTTGATATTCATAATGTTATACATCTCTTAGTAATTAAAGCTTTCTCACCGCGGCAAGGTGGATGTATACTGAGAAACGTTTTTTTGTATTTTTTTTTTTTTTTACATTTTTTTGTATCATTTTAATTTTCCAGGGGGGGGGGCAAGTGCCTGGTTGCCCCCCCCCTGCTGACGCCCATGGGAGGAAGGCCGTCTAATTTACAGTTAGGTGAAGAAAATAGACTTTATTCGGCCCAAAATTATTTATTTCCTATGTCAACGTTTCGGGGACTATACGTCACCCATCTTCAGAGCCTTAAATACAATACAACAAAACTTTACAAATATAGACAAACTTAAAAAAAAAAAAACAAGATATTTTTTACTAATTTACAAGTAACTATAATGTATTGGTTTATTTCAATATATTTGTGAAGTATATTTATGGAATCCCCCCTCCCCTCCATCTTTAATCTTTGTTCTTAAATTAAAATAAAAAGCAAACTCATTAACGGATGCCTAGCATTGACTCAGAGTGGCTCGTGGTTGAAACTTGTATGTAATTTGGCTATATGGTGAGCTGAAGCCTGAAATACAGCCATCATTTCAGACAACAAAATAAATGTTGTATTTATTTCACTAGTGCAGGAGGCACGAAAGATTTTTTACAACCTTTGTAAGTGTACTTTTCCCCTCCTTTTTTTTTATATCTTGTTTTTTTAAGTTTGTCTATATTTGTAAAGTTTTGTTGTAATTGTATTTAAGGTTCTGAAGATGGGTGACGTATAATCCCCGAAACGTTGACATAGGAAATAAATAATTTTGGGCCGAATAAAGTCTAATTTCTTCATCTTCCTGTAAACACACTTTATTCTTGAAAATTTTCATCCCCTTCCAGTATCTATATAATTGTAGGCTTTGGTAAATACATAACAACATACTTACTGATTAAAATAAATTTTCCATTTTTTTTTTTGAAATTTTCCAATAAAGTTAATAATTTTTCAATCTCGGCTCCTCGATTTTTTTTTTTTTTTCAATTTTGTAAAAAGAGTTCTCATATTTTTTAAATGTAATATATCAAATTGAAGAGGCGCCACAGCAATAAATTCCAACAAAAGCCTTTATAAATATAAATTATATTGTTCCTCGTTCCCTTCATTTATTATTTAATACCTCGAGAAAGAGTAAAAAGTAGTAGAAAATGAATTATTGTAATTGGTTTATATATATGGAAGAAATCATGATCAGAATAGCAAAATATATTTGAAAAGTATGTTATAAATGAAATTACCTATAGGTAATTCGAAAATTGTATTAATTGAATCAACAAAAAATTGAAAATATTTGATTAAAGGGAAAAAGATCTCAAGTCAATTTATTAAGAGCTCCCCCCCCCCCCCCGGGCAAAGTTAAGATCGTGCCTATTAAAATAATTTTTTTTCCTTCAAATCGAAGCCCAAAAAAGACCTTGTTTGTCTTCCCTGTTCCAAAATTGTTTATATAATTAAAGTAAAAAATCTAAATTACACAAACCATATCTTTCTAATCTAGAAAATGAAATGTTTTAAAAAATCCTTGAAAATTTCCAGCCTCCGAAGGTGGCTTTAATAAATGGACGCTCGCAGGAGAAATGGCGGTCTGTGCCGATAAGGCCCTTTTTCCGGGCATGTCTTAATGGCATCAATACCCGGCTTGAGGTCATTTCTCACAAAGGTGCACGTGCGCTGGGTTCTCCATCAAGGCTGACTTGGCCTGGACCCATCCATTATCCCTCGGAGTCTTTATAATAACATTGAAAAACGTCATACGATCATTTGACACGTCCCATTCAGCTGATAAGCCCGATTGTATTAAAATTGCAATGGATTCATAATAGAGCGAAAGACCTATCTTCGGAGAAGAATTCATTTTTCTATCCAAATTGAGGAAAAAATTTTTATTCGATGTCTAGGATAAATCACTCTTCACTCAATTTGTGTTAGTTCTGACACTTTGTGGTTACTCTGAGGATTGACTATCATGGGAATAATACTGAGATGCGTTCCCGTTTTCTTCCTCAGGAGGAGGCATCTGATAGTTTTTTGGTGTTAGGTGGATTTGAACTTGAGTTATCTTCAACTCAGGATTATAAGCTTGTGTTTTATCTCCCTCCTCTAGAATAAAAAGCCCCAAACGTTTGGGGTCGTGCGACACCCGATGGAACGAAGTTCCTCACCCCTTTTCTTCAACTCAGAATATTATTTAAAAAGAGAAGGAGAAGATGGGCGTGGTCTCGCCATGACTTCGGCTAATCTCACCTTCCTCCGCCGTCACTCGGGCGCTGAAAACGAATTTTTGTTAGGAACACATTTTTGTTACGTTACATTTTCTCTCATTTCACTCTGCCTAAGCCGCGTTAAAGAACTTCGTTCCAATAGTCAAGTTTAAATATTCTTTATTAATAGGCTACTAATATAAAATTTGTAGAGAATGATTAAAAAAAAAAAAAAATTATTTCACCGTCGAATTATTTTTCATTTTTTTAGATGAGTCCAAACTCATAAATATGATATTATTACAAAACTCTTGCATTATATCTGCACTTTATTTTCTGGTACATTTGAGGAATTAATTAGGAACAAGATACGACCGTTTCGCCACTTGTAGAGCTTCATTATCGAAACGTTAAAAAGTAAAGCAACTAAGGGCATGCCCTGAGGGGCACAAGAACATAGGTAGTCGTGATTGGAGCAAGTCGTTGGGCTCCGGGGGGAGGGGGGAGAGGTGGTCCTGGCCCTTCTGCCCTTCTGTCCCCGGTGGACTTAAACGAGAACGACGGAGATTGATGTCCGGAGCCCGTCGGGTCACGCGATGGGGTCGTTTGTTTGAATTGGGATTCGCAAAGGATACCAACCCCCGTCACCCACCAATCCCACACTCACTCCACACAAACCTCCCATCCCAATCCAACCAATCCTTTCGAAAATAAAGAAGAATTTAATTTAATTTCATTGATTTAATAGTGGATGATGAGATTATTATCAGACCTAATATATACCGATACACATTAATTGAAGGATAATCCATGAATTTAAATTTTTGAAAAACAAATAAGCTATTATCTAAAAGTCAGAAAAAAATAATAAGTTATTTTAGCGAGTCGAGAATCTCAATATATGAGAATCAATTTGAATATTTATTTATAATTTTTACGAGATTTTTTTCAAAAAGTGATATTTATTTATTGAAAATTATTGCCTTGCAAATTGATTTTAATTTTTAATACAAAAGAGCTACCTTTACAAAATGTTAGGGTTATCTACTTGATTAACTTAATTTAATTTTTTTTTTTTTACCAAACATTTTTCCACCAATATAACATTCCGATTAAAGATATAACATTTTTATTAGATATATGAGACGGAAGCAGCCAAGGAAATTTAATAAAAGACTTATATAATTATTAATCATTGACGTTTCGGTCGCAAATCACCATCTTCATCATTAACAATTAATCGCCCTGATAAAGAGACCGAAACGTTGACGATTAATTCATTAAATAAAAGTCTTTTATTTTTTAATTTTCTTGACTGCTACGTCTCTGAAATTCAATTTAAAGTCTACAGCCAGTTATCATTGCTAAAATTTTTATTAAAATGAATAATTTTTTGATACTCAATTTTTGCCCAGCTCACATCATTATAAGATATTGATTTTTCTTGTCTTGATGATGAGAGGCATTTAGTAAACGAAATGTCGACGGAATACATTTAATTAAAGCAATTTTCTTTAATATAAAAAAAATATTTACTTATTTGAGTGATTTTCCCGTCTATATTTTGACTGCATTATAATTTTAAAATAAGAAATAGATTCTTCTCTATGGATCTTACAGTTAGTAACATAGTTGATCTCAAAAATACTATTTTGTTGTTATTTTTTTTTTTTGCCGTTTTTAAACACCAATTCGGTTCTTCTAAAAGTTAGGTTATTATTATTACTTTATTATTCTTTTGATCGATAGATGATACAGTGAGAGAAAATTTGAAAAAGATAATAAATAAAAAATCAATGACGTTAGGGAGAAGGGAAAACTTAAATTCCCATATTATTTCCTACGGACTATGATTTAATTCGAATGTGTTCTTTACAGTTGTTATTTTGTAAATATTTATAATAACCAGAGTCGAAATCGAACGCTTGGTTTGAGTCTACAAAGCCTTAGTTAAGGTTGTTTGGATAGTACCCCGTAAGTCATAATAAAGTCTAAATTTTTTTTTCATAAAACGAAAAATTTGAATGCATAAATTCATTATTATAATTTAGTCGTGACCTATCATAATTTATAATTTGATTAAATTAGTAATTTAATTACTAAAAATAATAAATGAATGACTTTTGACTCAAGTATTTCTTTGCATAGTATAGATCTGGCAACATTTGCATTTAACAGCTGATTTTGTTGATCTTGTATTATGCGACGTTGCCACACTGGTCTGAGTCCCGTGACTTCCTTATTTTTAAATATGGCCGAGTGTCATTTTCAGAAATTTTTTTACTTGTTAAAATATCTTTAAAAGCAACCCTGCGTCAGATCTGCTTCAAAAAAAATAACAAGAGAATTGAGGACTACAAGGTTCAAACCAAGCGTTCAATTTCGTCTCGGGGATACATATATTCATTACGGAATTTTATTTTAGTGTTTTCTTGTTTGGTTTCAGGAGAAATGGTCATCTCAAGTGAAAAATACGAAGTGAAGCTCATCTCCAAATCAGCGTTCGAAGTCCGTATGGTTTTAACCATCCGTTATTTCCAACGTCGCGACGTGGGATCGTATAAATGCATCGCCAAAAACAGCCTAGGCGAAGTGGAGTCGAGCATTCGTCTTTATGGTGAGTTCGCTTTAATTTCTTCTATCATATATATAACACTAGCACCTTGCATCTAGCCATTTACTGCCTCTTTGCTTATGAATGTTATTGTTGTTGTTGTTTTGTTAGACTTAATAGCGTCCTTTAGGCCATATAACGAAATTCTAAATTTTTTTTTCTTTTTACAATTAAATGTGTAAAATAAATTATAAACACAGCGAATGGTTTCGATAAAGTGAATGACTTTTTTTTTTATTACAACTCTTCTCAGGTTTAAATTACCTCAAAGAAAGATCGCGATACTTTCATTTCAATTAAAACTGGATTTAGTGACATTAAATACTCTTTATTTAATCATTGTATCATACAAAACAAAAAGTTCGAATCGAGGTATATTGAATACTAATATTTAAAGCCTGGATTCCTATGCAATTGCATATTCTATTTGGTAACATGTAGGCCTACGTCCCGTACCGTCCATCCGAATCATGCCCCCTTGGCACTATGGTTCAAATTTTATATTACATATTTTTGCATATTTGATGAATATTGCATAAAGTTGCATATTTAAAACTTTTTACACTTTTTTAACATATTTCGGCAAAAGTTTTATTTAGGGTGTCTTTTGAATCAGAAGCCATGCTATCTGAGGATTGTTCGCATTACCCTATTACAAAGGAAATATTAATTTTTTCCTGTAACAGTCTTTTCGTAAGATTCGTATTTTTTGAGTTGTTTTGATTTAACATATTACATGGAACATTCTGTATATTAAGTGTCACCTATTATCTTGACTAAAGGCGGCTACACACATAACTGAAAACTTGACAAGCATGCACGTGCAATCTTTTTGTACAAGCAATGCTTGCGCAAAATTCTCTTACAGATGCTTCAGTTTGCTTGTACAAAAAGATTGCACGTGCATGCTTGTCAAATTTGCAGTTACGTGTGTATCCTTCTTAATTCACTAGTCAGGATCTGCCGATCTGTGGTTAAACTTTCTTTGAAATTATCGAAATCATCATCCCTCATCTAAAGAGGATGTGGAGCAATTAAACAAAAAATAAATTAGTGATCTTATATTGGCTGCCTACCTTCTGTGGGCCAAAAAAAAAAAACGATCCAATTTATGTAATTTAATACCTACCTTGAAATTCAATCAAAACGCTCGATGATTTTAATTATTTATTTAGTGGAAATTCTATTTTAAAACTTTTTTTTTTATTTTTAAATAAATGATGAACATTTGAGAGTTCAAATGAGAAAAGCGAATGATCCCGAGGGAATTTGATTCAACTCTAAGAGATTTGACACTGGAGATCGTATTTGTGGTCCCTTGGGATGAATCAACACTTTGAAACAAACTTTCCACAACAACTGTTGTCCTTCTCGGCCACGATGATAAATAAGTAAATAACTTGAATATTGATTTAAAATTACCAATTAAATTTGAAATTTCG
Organism: Euborellia annulipes; assembly: GCA_023213315.1. NCBI lineage: Eukaryota > Metazoa > Arthropoda > Insecta > Dermaptera > Anisolabididae > Euborellia > Euborellia annulipes. The sequence continues at coordinate 3,429 of JAKCPI010019892.1, read as the reverse complement.
TTTATTTCATTTTTTTTGCTCTTTAAAAAGTTTGAATAATTAATAAATATTTTTACTTTCTTTTACCTATAATAAAAGTGTTTTCCCCCTTAGGTACAAAATATAAATATTTTCCCATACTTATAAATTTTACATCTGAATTCAACCGGGAACTACAATAAATATATGTCGAGACAAAAAATCTGTTGTGACAAGCACAGAACACAACTTTTGAGTAATTTAGGGAAGGGGGGGGGGCAAGGGTTACCCCAAATTGATATAAAATGAAAAGAATTTATATTTTATACTGCATCTCTTGGTTTTACTGTTAAATGTAAAGTTATTAAGAAATACTCGATTATTTTCTTCTGATACCCTACTGGTATCGATACTTTCCTTTCGATATCAAGTACAAGTATCGATACTTTTTTTTCGATAACATATCCCTACTCGTCTTTAAAAAACTTAGAGTACAAGTACTTTACTGATGTAGTTTTTTAGTTTTTTTTTAATTTTATAAAAAAAAAATCTCCAGCTCGGTCAACCCGGAACTAATCTATTATCCAAACAATAAATTTATTGAGAATAATTATGCCTACGTTTTTTTTTTTTTTAATTGGATTAGCGATGGTATCTCTCAAATGAGATTTTCAATTACTTTTATTTATTCTCACTGACGGTTCAGACATTTCAGGTAGTATATCAATATAAATCAGGTCTATTAGTTAATTGTAATAAGCAAAGAGAAGGCGTTAGTCGCTCTGTTTGCTCATCCATAATTCAATATCAGTCCCTCTTCAGCTTTAATAATCTGAATAAATGACATGAGCAACCGGCTATTTGACATAAAGAGACGAATAGATCAATTATAGATCGAACCAATGCTATATAGAAAGAAAAAAAAACCAAATATATATTGAAAATAATTATTTTAACTGAGTATTGAGTGCCAGCCCCTTTATCAGTATATTGTGTATTGTCAAGTGTTGTTGTTGTGGTGGGGTATGGGTGGGAATACCCACACCCAACACGTGTCGACAATGTCAACGTGCATTCATTAATTTAAAAGCCACATGACAAGTTGTTATCTGGAAATATTTTAGAATATATTTATGCAAATGCATTTTAACCTACTCGGCTAAATTTATATATATTATTATTATTATTATTATTAATAAATGACAATTGCTTAGAGTGGGGGAGTTGTATGTAATTTATTTTATATCTATATACAATCTCATGTCAGAGATCAGCGGGCTTTTAATGATTTTATATTAATTAGGCCTAATTGTTCATTAAATCATTCATTAGGAAGAAAAATAATTAATATCATCACCATTCCCACTCCATTCTCATATACTGATTCCGTGAGCTGACATCGAGTATTAAAAAATTTAATTATATTTTATTGTATTAAAAAAAAGGATTTAAAAATATATTTTTTTTTTCTCTTTGTTTTCTGATAAAGTTATTAAAAGTAAAATAATAAATTCATTTTTTTTAATATCTTTTTTTTTTGATCGAATTTTATTTCTTTTGTTTAAATTATTATTATTTTTTTTTAATAGTCTTTTTGTTTATTACATCATGTTGAATATTAAAAAAAAAATATATATCAATATATAGTTGGTTCATTTGAATATTATAGATTTTACTTAATTTTGTTCACGTACTTTTATAGAGAGATACTAAACTCAGGGCTGTAGTCAGAGGAGGTTAGAGGAGGGTTAAATTCTCGGGGTCCCGGTCTTCTGAGGGGGTCTGGACACATTCAGCTAAAAACCTACTAATTAAAAAAATCTGATGTGACTTGTACAGCACACAACTTTCTCTTACCTTAGGCAATCGAAAGTTGTGTTCTGTGCTTGTCACACCAGATACTTCGTGTCGACATAATTTAGTTTCCGACATTACGGTACATTCGATATTTCAAGATGTAAAATTTTTTTTTTTTTTTAAACATTCACACTTTTTTCTCATTCACACTCACACTCACACACACATTCACACAGTCTTTTCGGCAACTTAGGCCATATAAGACTTTGACGATAACCGTTGTAATTAATATATCAATTTGGGGTTCAGGCATTTCTATTTAAGCCATCTGGTATCCAAATGGCTTAAATAAAATCATCGGACTGCCTGGGTCCGAACCCGCGACGTTTGGTATAGGAGGTAGGCACGCTAGATGTAAAATTTATAAGAAAATATTTATATTTTGTTACCATGGCAAACATTTCTCCTATCCTTCATATGAAGTACAAGAGTAAAGTGGTCTTCAGAAGATTTCAATGACAAAATAAGAATATACATTTTAAAGAGAATCTAAAAAATAATTGATTTTTTAATTAAAAAAAAAATCGTTGGAGCGAATTTAGAGAAAATCGAAAAAAAAAACTGAAAAAGTGCATCAGTAAAGTACTAGTACACTTTGGTTGATTTTGTTCAAAAGCTTCGTGTCACGTTCCAAGAGGGTCCCTAACTTATATATAAAATATCAACTTCCTAGCTTTTTTTGTTCTTGAGATATTTTGTTCACAGACATTCCCGTTTCCTTGGGATAATTTTTTCCATGAGGTGGATTTGAACTGGAGTTGTCTTTAGGATTATAAGTTTAGCTGCTTTATCCTCTCAGTGAATCGCCTACTCCTTTTCTCATGTAGGGTCTCTTAGGCTCGTAAAAAAAATATTTTATAAAAAGTTTTTTTGAAAACCAAATATTCTGAAAGGGGTAGTCCTGGGCGGGAGGCCCGTATTAATACCGTCCCGGTATGACTCTAAGTAGCCCTGACTAAACAAATTATTTATAAATAATATATTATATAGGCGTGACTAACGTAGAGTAAACACGTGTAGAATAATTCAAAAATGATAATTAATAATCTCCAATTTACATTTTTTATTGTATTTATTAATATGTTATGAAAGCGTTAGATAAGAGATGAATATCTTAATTAGCCCCAAAATGATTCGTTTATATTAGCGTTTTTCTTTTATTATATAATATTCATCAGGTTGCTTTTTTTTAATTGTCCTAATTGACTTTCTTTAAAATTTCGTTGAAATAATTTATTAATGAAATAATGAACGCTTTCATTTTATTGTTCCTTGGGTATAATTTTTCAATATTAAAATTAATATTAACGTTCGCTCCCTTTTCCTATAAGGGCTTTGTTTTAGATTTAATTATATTTTATTTAATCGCTGCCTAAAGAACTTTATTATTTAATTTATAATCTTTTTTTCGCTGCTAATGTTCATTAAGAATTTCCAATAAATTAATGAAAAAAAAAAACCAAGAATCAATGAGTTTTGTCCCTCTGGGCTACCCATCCAGCGTTTGACCTTGCTTAATGACAAAGATCTTGAATCTTAAACTCGTAAATAGAAAAAATAAGGCACTCGCCGGAGTTGAACCCACATTCTCCCGTGGTTGTTTTAACCTAACAC
>JAKCPI010019891.1:0-28252 GCA_023213315.1 Euborellia annulipes | reverse complement strand
ATCATGCCAATAATTTTTTGAAACTTTTGATTTGATTTGAGATTAAAGGGTCCAGGTCCCCTCTGGAAAAAGAATTTCAAGAAAATGATTTTTTCTTTTAATTGAAATTTTAAGAAAAAAAAAATTATTTTTTTTGAAATTTTTTTTTCCTGAGAGGCCCGGACCCCTTAAGCTAAAATTTTAAAATTTCAATAAAAAAAAATCATTTTCTTGAAATTTTTAATTTGAGTTTGTCCGGACCCCCTCGAGGGAACAATTTCCAAAAAATGATTTTTTTTTTTAAAATTGAAATTTTAACAATGAAAATTATTTTTATTTGAATTTTAAGGTTGGAGCGCAAAGGGCCCGGACCCCCTCAGAGGGCCCCCCTGGCCCCCTGTCTGCGGCCCTGCCATCCTAACCCGAAAGCCTCCCTCCTGTCTGTTTTTGATGTTCCGCCTTCCCTTCAGCTCCCTAGCATTGCTTCTCATCATCTAAGGATGCCTACCTTCCAGGCGCGCAGAAAAATAGAAAACGGAAGAAAAGAGAACATTTTTAATAATTGCTTTGTGTGCGAGGCTCCGGAGGGGCAAGTCTCTTATTTAACCTATTTCTGAAAAATAGGGAAGTCTTTTTTTTTTTTTAGTTTCTTTCCAGTCGAATCATGAGTCAGTCGATTGAATATTTCTCTCTTGAAAGTGTTCTAGTTTCTTTTCTATTGTGCTGTTATTTATTTGTGTGAATGAATGGCCGGCCATTCCAACCATCTCATCACTCTCCGATTAAAAAAGGTATTCAATATTTGCTTATCTCATTTGCATAACAAATTAAAATTTTATATTTTTTCTCACTTTAAATATAGGCCTATTTATTAAATTCAATTTCTTTTCTTTATTTAAATTACCCTTTTCGGCTGAATAGGCCATAGCGCTTTTAATTTCTATATAAATTTGTTTATTAATATAATGAATACCGATGCCAACCGGGCTCGTTCCACACGCTTGTTTCTCATAGCCACCATTGAGTTTTTTTAAATTTTCTAAATCTTATAACCAGACAGATGCTTTTAAAAAAGCAATATATAAAACTATTTTTTTTTATTAATAAAAAATAAAAAAAAAAAACCTTTTTAAATTTTCTTTCTCGTAAATTTCTCTGTCTCTCTCTCTCTCTCTCTCTCTATGCCCCCCTCCCTCTCTATGCTACCGTATTATATTTAGTGAGAAATTAATAGTCGTGACGTTTGTAGTAAGAATCTGGCTGTGTTTATATCTTTAAAGCTTCGTATATCCCTGTGAATTTTTTTTTTTTATAGAATATTAAAAAACATTCACACTTTTTTTCTCATTCACACTCACATTCACACACATATTCACTCAGTCTTTTAGGCCATTTAAGACTTTTTAACGATACTCGTATGTTTAATATATCTATTGGGCATAGGTGTAGCCATGGGGGGGGGGGGGGGGGGGGGTTCAACCCCCCCATGGGACCCAAGCCATGACTATATATTTAATACAAATTATATTTCATATAGGGTAAGAGAAAGTAAAATATAATAATTTACTCTAGCTAAAAAAAACAAACCAAAATGCTTTATAAATATCCTAAAATAATCTCAAATTTTTGAAAAAATTTCTTGATTCCCCCCCCCATCAAAAATTTCTGGCTACGCCAATGTTATTGGGGGTCCAGGCATTTCTCTTTAAGCCATTTGGTATCCAAATGCCTTAAATAAAATTACCGGACTGCCTGGGGTCCGAACCCGCGACGTTTGATATAGAAGGTAGGCACGCTACCAACTACTCCAAGCCCCGGGGGCTGTGAAAAATTAATATTATAAGTATTAATATTTTAATAAAAATCTAATTCTTAAATATTTATACCCCTTCTTAGTCATAAAGGTGGTTGTGAAGGTGGGAAAAGGTGAGCCCCGCATCAAAATAAATAGGCCTATTATTTTTTACAAATATTTTTACAATAAATTTTTTTTTTTATTTTCAGGTGCTTGGATTAAGTGATATCTCACGGTGATCGTACATGGGGTCTCCAGCATCAGCGTTAAATCTACATACAGCTCCGTCACACATTGCCACCAATATTACGCGGCTCAACTTCCATGTTTCATCAACTGGTGAGTTTTTTTTTTTTTTTTATTTTGATATTTCATTCTTCAATACCAAACTACGATTTGGTCTCTTATCAATCAAATTATTTCCTTAACTAAAACTGAAAAGACTCTAAAGATCTGAGGTTTAACTAGTAAACTATATCTTAAGAATATTTTCGTATTATTGTCCTTGTTAATGAATATTTTTTTACTTTATTTAATTTTAAAACTTTACAAAAGCTTTTTATTATTTTTTTTTTTATTTACTCTACGAACCAATTCATTTTCCAAGTTGGGTTTTATTATTTTTTCCCCCTCGTCCGGGCTATTTATGTATTTATTAAATCAATAAGTTGTGCTTTTGGTTGTGTCAATGTTGTCTCCGAGGATTGTCCCTGAGGTCAAGAAGTCGTCCATCGAAAGGATAAGCTGGGCTTAAGGGCCTAATGCCTCCTTAGATCCATCCCTTCTTAGATCCTTTCTGATCCAAACAGCTGCAATTATTTTCTCAAATAATATTAGTGTTCCTAAATGTAAATGGTATTTAGGCTCAGTTGAAAGTAGGAAGATTAAGAGGATGTTTAATGTTTTAAATTATTAATAGGCATGTTGACTCTATTTGGAGAGAAAACAAGTTATTTTTTTACAGTTGCCACCAAAAGTGAAATAAGTGGTAACTGAAAAATTATTTTTTAATCCCTACCGGAAAGTAATAATATAAAAAAATACTTAACTCCGTTTTTCATTACTCTACCAATAAATGAGTAATATGGTCTGTCTGTGTGTACGTCTGTGATCAAAATAACTCAAGAACGAAAAGAGCTAGAAGGTTGAAATTTTACATTAAAGTTAGATACCCCCTGAGATGAGAAAATTACATTAACATGAAAAATAAAAAAAAACTAGTACTATTTTTCTTTAAATATGCAGTTTTTCAGTTTTTCCCAAATTTCACAACAAACAATTTTATTAAAAAAAAAAAAAAAATAAATATTTAATTTTTTCTTAAAAAGTTGAATTTTCTTTTTTTATTTGAAAAATTATAAAAACAACAATTCTTTATTATTGTATGTGGGATCGTGTTGTGCAATAGGGCCAAAAACCAAAAAAAAAAAAATTGAGAGAAAGACGGAGTATTTTTTTTAAAATGCTATAATTAATAGTATTTAAAAATTTTTTATTCAATTCTGGGAGGAGGTTTTGGTTACCTTTATGTTAAACTGCTACGAGCTTTTACACAAAATCGCCAAGTACAGTTTACTGATGGATTTATGGTTAATTTCCAATCAAAATCGCTCTAAGTATTTTGATTAAATATTCGTTTAATTTTTATTTTCTCTTCAAAATGTTTCTCATTTTCCCTTGAAATTTATGAACCACTTCACTCTTATACTCCATAGGAATGGACCATGTGCGGCGTAGTGTAGCCAAAAAATGTAGCAGTCAGTTTAACATAAAAATAGTATTTTTTTTTATGAAATATGTCCTAAAAAAATTTATATTTAATGTTACTTGCAAAATTGACAAAAAAAATATATATCGGGCATAATCCAATGAAAACAAATAACTTTAATGTTAATTTTCTCAAATCTCGGTACCTGGCGCTTGACACACTAATGCGTAACAGGGTCCATATAGGAGAAATGTTGCCATAATAACAAAATATAAATATTTTTCCATGTTTTAAATTATACATCTTGAATTCAAATGTACCGTTTCTGTTGGAAACTAAATATATGTCGACACAAAAAAATCTGGTGGGACAAGCACAGAACACAACTTTCGATTACTGAAGGTAATTTTTCGTAAAGTACGATTAAAGTACTTATTGATTGTACTAATCCTATCGGTTTATTTGATTGAATACAGGGTGTTAATTCTGTTTTGTTGCAGATGGTCGAGTAAAGCGTTAAATAATTTTTTACAAAAATTATTGTCGGAGATTTTTAATGGACGACTGAATTGCAATTAATACAGTTTAGGTAAACTAATTGATTGGCCTAAGAAAACAGAGATAAAAATATACAGGAGGATAAATTTGCAGGGATAGTTAATGTTACGCTGTATTATACAATTATACAATTAACTCTAACCACTGTTATCTCTGTTTTCTTAGGTCCGATGATGGTCATTTATTTTACGGAAATTGTATCAATTGCAATTCAGCCGACGCACAGTGGGTCAGAATCCAAAAAAGCTGGCCAAAATTCGAAATCTTAATAAATCGATCTTAAATTTGTTACTGGGGGGTTTTTGGGGTCGCTCATTACGGATCCGATGTCAAAAATACAAAATTCAAAATGGCCGAACCAATATGGCCTAATCAAAAGTAAAAATGCTTACAATGTGAAGAATAATTATTAGTTTTTGATAAAATTTGTTGAATAGGGTTATTCAGAACAGGGCCGTCCTTTGAGGGGGCAGGGGCATTTGCCCCCCCCCCCAAGGGCTCTGATTTTTTTTAAAATTTTATATTATTCTAAATAAAATTACATAAATTTAAGTGTAAATAAAATTACAACTAGTGCAAATAAAACAAAATTAAAGAAACATTTACTAAAAAAAAGGTAAAATGATATGAATTATGAATTTTGTATAAAAAATTTTAAGGAGGGGGCGGCAAATTGAATTTCGCCCCCCTTAAAAAAATCTCCTAGTTCCGGCCCTGATAGGCCTACATTATATACGTTGAAGAGAAGTTTAAACAATTATCCAAGCGCACGAAAAAATTATTTATACCTTTTTTAGTTACGCTAAAATAATATTTCGTATTTTCTTTTTTACAAAAAACTGCATAAAATCTCGTTTCGCAGATATTCGCAGCTGAATTTTTTTTATTTTATAGATAATAGTTTCACCTTTCATGTCTAGTATGTTAGATAACAATACAATGTTTTACAACTAAACTTTTTCATTAAAAACTAAACTTTTTTTTTGTTTTCCAACGTAAAATTCACGTAACTTTATTACCTTATTACCTTTTTCTGTAAAAATATTGAGTTTTCTAATAAACCCAGTTATATTCTACTTTCTTTCACGAGTTGATTCCATTTTGTTAAAGTAAAATCGGTGAACTCTACGAGAAACTATGGCTCTTCAAACATGTGCTTGTTGTTTCTCCTGCGTGGACGTTAGATATTATTTGAGTGAAGGTCAACTTTGAACTAATTTTCAAAAGCAGGCATAAGGGATGTGACTCCAATTCTAACGGATTTTAACACTTGGGTTATCAGTCTAGCCATCCCAGCATATAAAATTCCCCAACTAGAAACTTTATTTTTCGACTTTTGGCCAGCTTTTTGGGATTCTGACCCACTGTGCGACGGTAGGCCTAATTAAAAATCTCTGACAATAATTTTTTGTAAAAAATTATTCAACTCCTTACTCGACCACATGCATCAAAACAGAGTAAACCTCCTTTATTCATTCACATAGATACATACTCTGTTTCTACAAAGAATATAATAATCTGCCGTATTTTCTTTACTTTGAGAGGAATTCAAATTTTGTCCAGTACTCATTATTTTCAAAAAATTTCTTTTTGTAAACACACACTTCCTTCTTATCCAGGAGATCTTCAATTAATTTTCGATATGATTATCTCAGTGTTAAATTAATTATTTATCTTTTAATGATTATTCAAAAAAGGAAAAATCTGGTGTGACTGGTCGCACAGCACAACTTTCTCTTACCAAGGGTAAGACTGTGCTTGCAACACCAGATTTATTTAATAGTTTCCGCCGATATATTAAAATTCAAGATGTTAAATTTATAAACATTTATATTTTATTACCATGACACCAGAGCAAAATGAGAATATAAATTTTAAAGAGCATCTAAAAAATAATTGATTTATGATTTTTAAACAATTTTTAATGAAGCGAATTTTGAGAAAATGGAAAAAAAATTGAAAAAGTACATCAGTAAAGTACTAGTACTTTTTAGGTGATTTTGATTAAAAGCTTATTTTCACGCCTCAGGGGGGTACCTAACTTAATTATAAAATTTCAACCTCGTAGCTCAATTTCTTCATGCTTTAAATTTAACTCAGACAGACCATGTTGCAAAAACCACTTTTTTGGATTCAGAGGACCTCAAAATGTGTAATTTCATCAAAATCTCGACATCAAATTTTTTATAGAAACCAATACTTCCTCACTATATATATTCATATATAGGTAAGAGAGAGTAAAAAAATTCAGAAGCATTGATGATTCGATAACAGGTTTTTTTTGTTTTCTCAAAATTGCTTAATTAGACTGCCTTTTTATTCCCATGAAGGGATTTTTTTATTAATACAAGCGATTGATATATTTATTAATTTACAATTCAAAATTCTTCTTTTGAGAAATAAGGTTTGCATTGTTCGAATTTATAATGGTAAATGCAGATGGGCAGAATTGATTATGCGCATAAGATATTAGAATTAGCTTAAATATATACTTTTAAACTCATTAATAAGTAATATTCTATTTCCATAATGATATTAGATCAGCTGGATCGATTCTTAAATAGAATTTCTTTGGAATCTCGGTTGGAATATGAAATATTAAATTTCTTTTTTTTTACTTTCGCTTTGTTTTATTAACGAAAAAGATTTTTTTTTTTTTTTTTTATTTAAAACAATATCTCTAAAGAAAATTTTTTATGGATGAAAATGGAAGATATTTATTTCATTTGTCAACTTTTCTTTACATTAATTTTTAACAAAAAGGCCAAATATTACTTTCTCTTACCCTATATGGATCCTGTTATGCAATGGTGTGTCAAAGACCAAACATCGAGTTTTGAGAAAATCAACAATAAAGTTTTTTGTTTACATTGGATTATATATAATTTTTCTTGTCAATTGTCATCCCTCGGTGGGGTTGTCACCTCAACCATCCTTCACCCCAGCGCCGAGATTTTTAACATTGGTCCAAAGCAAAGAAGCCTGGACCCCAACAAAACGGATATCGTAAGCTAGCCAGTTGCCGAAAGACTGTGAAGTGGGGGGGGAAGAGAAAAAGTCTCAATTGTGCAAGTAACATTAAATATAAATTTTTTTAGGACATATTTCATAAAAAATACTATTAATTAAAGCATTTGAAACAATATTCCATGCTTAACTCAATTTTGAATTTTTTTGGTCTTTGACACACCATTGCATAACAGGGTTCATATATGAAATATACTGAGAAGGTCGATTCATTTTTTTTAATATCCAATTTCTTTAAAAAATTTTTTACTTATATATAGGCCTATATCAAAAATTGGGTGTCTAAATTTTGATGGAAAAACACGTTTCGAGTCCACTTCCTCAAAATAGTCTGTCTGTGTGTCTCTGAAAAAAATATCCGAAAGAACGAAAAGAGTTACGAGATTGAAATGTATGTTTGGTACCCCCTGTTACGCAACACTTATAAAATTGACACTACTAGTAGCTACTTTTTAGAGATGTACTTTTCAGTTTAATTTTCTTATTTTGCCCTCAAAACTGTTTGAAGCACACTTTACTCTTATACTTCATAGGAAATATAAAACAAATAGTTGACATTGCTACAAAATATTGTATAAACATTTTTCTATGTTTATAAATTCTATTAAGTATAAAATCTACTATAAATTCTATCTTTTTATATATTGTCGGAAACTAAATATATATCGACACAAAAAATCTGGTGGGACAAACATCGAACACGAAGAGAATCTGAGAGAAATCTGTGTGCCAGTCACACCATTTATGATAGAAAAATGTCAAAATCTATTTGTATAATTCGCTAATGTCCGTGTGTCATACTTTCATTGATCAACTTGGAATTTTGAAACAAAAATTTTTTATGCTTAAAGAGAACCTTCTAGAGGTTACAGGAAAACAGTGGTGTCATTTGGGGGGGAGGGGGGGGAGTTATTTGCCCCCCCCAAGGGCTCTGGCATTTATAAAATTTTATATTATTCTAGATAAAATCTTTCAAAATCTATCTACGAGTATATAAACTGTAGAAAATTAAACAATTCATTAAATTAAATATTTTTTGGCTCAATTTGAGTATATATTTGTAAGTAAATTTTAAGAAAAAAAATGTTTGCCCCTCCCAAGAAAAAGTTCAAATGACGCCACTGCAGGAAAATTATTTTTGTTCCGATATTCCTACAACTTTTTGAGTTATTAATTCCTAAAGTTACGATTTCTCCCGTCTCGCGGCTGATTTTCTTATATTTCTGCAAAAATAAGTAAATTAAATAATTTTTATTCAAATTAGCTCTTCAGATGTTTTATTTTAACCATTTTTAACCAAAGTAAAGAAAATACGGCAGATTATTATATTCTTTGTAGAAACAGAGTATGTATCTATGTGAATGAATAAAGGAGGTTTACTCTGTTTTGATGCATGTGGTCGAGTAAGGAGTTAAATAATTTTTTACAAAAAATTATTGTCAGAGATTTTTAATTACCGTCGGCTGAATTGCATTTGATACAATTTCCGTAAACTAAATGACCATCATCGGACCTAAGAAAACAGAGATAACAGTGGTTAGAGTTAATTGTATAATTGTATATTTCAGCGTAGAATTAACCCTGCAAATTTATCCTCCTGTATATTTTTATCTCTGTTTTCTTAGGCCTATGATAGTCAATTAGTTTACCGAAACTGTATTAATTGCAATTCAGTCGTCCATTAAAAATCTCCGACAATAATTTTTGTAAAAAATTATTTAACGCCTTACTCGACCATCTGCAACAAAACAGAATTAACACCCTGTATTCAATCAAATAAACCGATAGGATTAGTACAATCAATGAGTACTTTAATCGTACTTTACGAAAAATTACCTTCAGTAATCGAAAGATGTTTTCTGTGCTTGTCCCACCAGATTTTTTTGTGTCGACATATATTTAGTTTCCAACAGAAACGGTACATTTGAATTCAAGATGTATAATTTAAAACATGGAAAAATATTTATATTTTGTTATCATGGCAACATTTCTCCTATATGGACCCTGTTACGCATTAGTGTGTCAAGCTCCAGCTACCGAGTTTTGAGAAAATTAACATTAAAGTTTTGTTTTAACCATGTCTTGAATAAGAATGCCTGGATCCCCCAATAGATATTATAAATAATAACGGTTATCGTAAAAGTCTTATATGGCCTGAGTTGGCGAAAAGACTGTGTGAATGTGTGTGTGAGTGTGAGTGTGAATGAGAAAAAAGTGTGAGTGTAAAATAAAAAGAGCTCTTCGGATTAAAAATATCGGGTAGACCTATGTATAGGCCTATGTGATAGTAACTCATAGAACCCCCGGGACTACGAGTTACCCTAGCTAAGATTGGTATTATTTCCTCCACCTTAATGCCAGTCTTTCTCTCTTCAACAATGTTGAAATGACCGCTCTGCTTTAACGATTCAATAAAAGATTAAAAAAAAAAAAATTTAATTTATATAATAATTTACTTCCATCAGAGAGAAAAAACATGATTTATCTTGAGTGAGAGGTACATTAATAAAATTGGACCGCAATTGAAAAATAATTTTGTACAAACAATAGCGGACAATTGCAACAACATCGCTTGAAGATCAATTATTTTAATTCATTTCCAGCAGATTATCTTTTTTAATTAAAAAAAAAAAAAAAAAAATGATAAAATAAGAGGACAGGCAGCCTGGGCTCTGGTTCAAGAGCAAGAGCAGCTTATTTGATTGATATTAAATTTAATCCAAAAATAAAATTAATTTTTTTTTTGAGGGTTTGGTGTGTGTTAGTGACTTGTAATTAGTGAAGAGAGAATTGAACTTGAATTTGGACATGTTGAATCGAATTAGGGAATTAATAAATAAATAAATATCATCAATTCGAGTTTAAAACTTTTCGGGATCAAGAATTTTCTTTTTATTTAGATATTTCAATCTGCTTTTAAGGATTGGTAAACAAAAAAGATGCGATTTGGATTAAAGCACTGATGATATTTTAACGCAATTCTCTTTTTAAGTGGATGTAAAAATTGATGGAGTAGCTTTGCTGTTGGGATGAGGGGGCAATTTACTTGGAGTATCAAAAATAATTAAACAAGCTCTCATTTGTCCAAATAAATAATTAGTGAATGTATAATTAAATTCATAACTTAATTATGTTACTATTTTTGAATTAATTAGCCCAAGGAAGTATTTCTAATTATTTTTGATATAAAAAAAAATCTGGTGTGACTGGTCGCACAGCACACAACTTTCTCTTACCTTCGGTAATCGAAAGTTGTGTTCTATGCTTGTCACACCAGATTTTTTGTGTCGACATGTATTTAGTTTCCGACCATAGGGTACGATTGAATTCAAGATGTAAAATTTATAAGTATGGGAAAATATTTATATTTTGTTACCATGGCAACCATTTCTCCTATCTTTTCTATGGAGTACAAGAGTAAAGTGGTCTTCAGAAGATTTCAATCGCAAAATGAGAATATACATTTTAAAGAGCATCTAAAAAATAATTGATTTTTGAATTAAAAAAAAAATCGTTGGAGCAAATTTTGAGAAAATCGAAAAAAACTGAAAAAGTACATCAGTAAAGTACTAGTACTCTTTGGCCGATTTTGATTAAAAGCTTATTTTTCCGGTCCCGGGAGATGTTTAACTTAAATATAAAATTTCAACCTCGTAGCTCAATTCCTTCATGCTTAAAATTGAACACACACACACACCCACACACACACAGACAGACAGACCATGTCGCGAAAACCACTTTTTTGGATTCAGGGGACCTCAAAACGTGAAGATCCATCAAAATCTCGACATCGAATTTTTGACATGAATCCAATACTTTCTCTATATATATATTACATATATACATAGGTAAGAGAAAGTAAAAATATCGCTATGACTCTTTAAAAAAATGTCCTTATCCTATCATTCACACACACATACACACAGTCTTTTCGACAACTTAGGCCATCTAAGACTTTAAACGATACTCGTTTGGTATCAAGGGCGGATCCAGAGGTGTTTCTCGGGGAGGGGGGTAATCTGGTGTGACTGGTCGCACAACACACAATTTTCTCTTAATTTCAGTAATTTAAAGGCTCATTTTGTACTTGTGTGCCAGAATATAAATACAAATCAAATTTTTAAGTATTACTTTTTAAAATTTTACATTAAAAGTAAATTTTTTTCCGAAAAAAAGTATTTTTTTTCAAGTCTCGGGGGGGGGGGGGTAATTACCTCCTTTACACCCCCCCCCTGTATCCGCCCTTGTTTGGTATCCAAATGGCTTAAATAAAATCATCAGACTGCCTGAGGTCCGAACCCGCGATATTTGGTATACGAGGTTAGCACGCTAACCCCTACATCAAGCCCCGAGGGCGTCATTATCCTCTTGGAAAAAATAAGCAAGAAAATAATCAGACCACAGCTTACTAGATAGACCTATACAGAGTGAAAACTGGTGAAACGACCATATGAAATGATCTAAGGAGAGAACATCATTTAGTCTTTGGGAGCGTATAAGTATTACGTATTACGTTTTTTGAAGATTTTTGACCCCCCCTCCCCCCATGTAACGCGCCGTAACCTTTTTCTGGACCCTCCCCCCCTAGACGTTACGTAACGCTCAAGTGGCCATTTTTATCTAAAAGTCACAATTATGTGCACAAAGTACCGGAAAGTCGCTAAAATACCAGTTACGTAACGCTTTGTTCAACCCCCCTCCTCCTTGTAACTCATAGTAACGTTGTACAAGACACCCCCCCCCCAAATTGCGTTACGTAATACTTGTACGCTCCCTTTGCTGTTTTAGAGTGGGAATAATATTTCTCAATTTTCGATATAATTTATTAAAAAAATTTAATTTTTTAAAATTAATTTACCCAAAATTCGCAAATCATTTTTTTGCACTCCTCTTTTCTTCTCATATAGATCTAAATTATTTGGCACCGATTTATGGAAAGTAACGGAATAATTCGCATCGCTCGACGGTTTTGAATAAGAAAGGTCTTGGGAACGAAAAAAAAAAAGAATCTTGAAAAGAAGAGTGGTTGAGAAAATGTATGAGGAACTAAGTGGCCAGATAGGGCCTGATACACACTCTATATACAGGGTAGTAAATAGAGTGAAAGAAGGAGATGGGATAAAATAAAAATAAAAAGCGAAAGAAACGAACAGAGCTCGAGAAGATAGATTAAGGTAAATGGACACTAAAAGGTGAAATATGTGGCGAAAATTGAAGAAAAGAATTCCATTGATGGATTTCTTAATAATATTATTCGTTAACGCATTTGATTAAATTGTATTCTTTTTTTTTGATCCGAAAACTCTTAAAATAAATTTTGATTAAATAAAAAATTCGAAATATAAATATTCTTGAAAATATCTGAATATATTTAAATTAAAAAATAAAAGGTGACGTTTCGGTTCGGTTTTGTACCATCTTCGTTATATTAATTTTAAAAAAATCTGGTGTCATTGGTCGCACAGCACACAACTTTCTCTTACCTACGGTATTTGAAAGTTGTGTTCTGTGCTTGTCACACCAGATTTTTTGTGTCGACAGACATATCATTTTGCGGGACGCACTTTTTTGGACTCACGTCACGGGTTCTCAAAACATCTATTTCCACATCGATTTTCGACATGAATCCAATACTTTCTCTTTCTGGTTAAGCGACTTGTGTAGAAGAAATCTCTTTTAGTACTAAATCTTATTAAAAAAATATACATTTCATCATTTTTTTTTTTTAATTAAAAAAACACTCACACTTTTTTCCCACTCACATTCACACACACATAAACACAGTATTTTCGGCAACTTAGGCCATTTAAGTCTTTAAACGATATTCGTATTAATAATATACAGGGGCGTATATAAGGGGGGCG
Source organism: Euborellia annulipes (assembly GCA_023213315.1). Lineage (NCBI taxonomy): Eukaryota > Metazoa > Arthropoda > Insecta > Dermaptera > Anisolabididae > Euborellia > Euborellia annulipes. Next base: position 15,321 of record JAKCPI010019891.1, on the reverse strand, counting down.
AGGGGGGGGGGGCGAGGGGGCCCGGCTCCCCCCCCCTTCCCGAAATTTCCCAAACACATATGTATACTTATATAGGGATATACAGACATCAGCGCAACAAATTTTTCCGCAGGGTGGAAAACTCGCAAAAGAAAAGATGTTCCGAAAAAAATTTCGTGTGAAAAAAAATTTAGTTTCTTAAAAAAAATTTTTGAGTTCAGGCCCCCCCGAAAAGAATTTCTATATACGCCCCTGATTATATATATATCCAGACATTCTTATTTAAGCCATTTCGATACCAAATGGCTTAAATAAAATCCTCGGATTTCCTGGGATCCGAACCCGCGATGGTAGCTCCTCCAGGATTCTTGTATGCTCTGCTTTTCTTATATTATTTTTAATTCCCATCGTCAGCAGTCCTGCTAAGGCCTCTCCTTTCACATGTAAGTGTAGAGGAGTTAGGCCAACCAGGATTTCAAGTGCTTCGGTGGGGCAGGTTCTCATGGCTCCTATTATTCCTATGCAAGCCATTCTTTGCAATTTTTGCAATTTAGCTTGAGTTGTTCTTTCTTCTACTTTTGGCCACCATACTACAAATGGATATGTGACCATGGGTCTTATTATCGCCGTGTACGACCAAAAGATCATCTTTGGATTAAGACCCCCTTTCTTCTAGTTTTTTCTAGTCAAATCAAATTTCTTCTAGATAACAAGAAAAAATAAAATTTTTATCTTTTACAGAGGTGGTTTATTGCTAGAGGTCGACTTCTCACTTCATCATCTTCCTTGTCTTTTGAGCATCAACATCTGAGCGCCCCTTGAGGCTCTCTCTCTGTATACTGAGTAAGTCCTGGCAATCAATTCTTCACAATTTATTATTTAATATCGCAAATATTAATTACATTTCCCGGGGATAGGGGATTCTCTCTTTTTAAAATCTCGGGTATATCATTTAAATCTACAAGTCTCTCTCTCTCTCTTTTTTCATTCGGCTTCCTCCAGTTAGTTTTTTTGAAAGGGTGTGTTGCTTTTTTGTTTATATATTTTTCTCCAAAATTTTTTGCTTAAATAAAAATCTGATACATGAAAAAATTTAACTTCAGAATTTTTTTAATAAATGAATTCTAATTTAAATTATCTAAATCTATATTAACTCCCCAAATATTTGTGTATTTATTTAGTAAAAAAAATTTACATTCACTCAACGGAAAATTTCCATTGCAGAGTGAACTGGGAACAAATAATCATTTCACAATTTAGATAAAATTATAAAATTTACATATGATAACAAGAAAAAAAATAAAATTAATAATATAAATTATAACTCAAATTATGGAAATCCTGAAGAGGCCTCCCTTCTAAATATTATTAATATTTTTCCTAATAGTATTTTTGTAAATGCTCTCTTTCTCTTTACACCCTCGCCCAAACATACGATTCATATTTCGCAATAGAAAATAATATTTTTTATCTTTTACAGAGGTGCTTATTACTAGAGGTCGACTTCTCCCTTCAATATCGACCTTCTCGCTCGAGGATCTCCATCTCAGTAACGCACTTCGAGGCTCTCCACTTCGAGATTCTCTGCACTTGCACTGCGTAAGTCCTGCCAATTAAATTTTCATTTTTTTGATTATAATGAAATAATTTAAAATTCAAAATTTTCGACTTGCAAATTCTAATACTCTCTGAGAACATTTTTACATAGAAAAATATAATTAAAAAAATTATTTGAGTTTAAAAAATAATTTTATTTACTGGAAATTTTTTTATTAATCATTTTCAAATATAAATTTATTATACATTCGTTTTTTACTTTCTTTTGTATGTATACAGGGTTATTTGTAATTCGATGTGTTCCAGCCAGGATGAGATAGAAGGGCAAAAATGCTACAAATTTAACCCCGTCAATGTATGGCCGAAAGTTAGTAGTTTGTGAGATATTCAAGAAAAATCATTTTTTTTAGAAATATCCCATTTTTGACGCTAACGACGAGTTTAAAAAAAACGGTTGATTCAATGTTAGCTATGTATTTTTTTATTAGTAAGTGAGTTAGTAATAACTCTTAATAAGTAATAAAATATTCCAAATCAGAGAATTTGATTACTACGGCCAATAACGAATTTGAATTTATTTAATCATTTTGCGTTGATTATTATTTCGAGTCATCCAGTCAAAAAAGAATTCTATGACACCAAATGTACATACTCCTAAAAAAACTTGCTCGTTTCACTAGCTATCCAAAAAGGTACAATAGTTAATATTTTGTGTTAATAACATTATTAAAAACAATGTTTTCTGCATGACAAAGTGAAGTGAACATGAAAAAAATAAAGATATTACTTAATCAATTTACTTCTTTTATTTCAAATTTCCAAATTTATTCGATTTTTGTATTGGATACATCCTACCTAAGAAAGGTTGCAATGAGTTTTGATTGTGGTTCTCTCATAAAAAACTTGCTCGTTTCATTAACTATCCAAAAAGGTACAATAGTTAATATTTTTATGAGCCACAATCAAAACTCATTTGAATATTTTATTACTTATTAAGCGTTATTACTAACTCACTTACTAATAAAAAAATACATAGCTAACATTGAATCAACCGTTTTTTTTTTCAAACTCGTCGTTAGCGTCAAAAGTGGGATATTTCTAAAAAAATGATTTTTCTTGAATATCTCACAAACTTCTAACTTTCGGCCATACATTGAGGGGGGTTAAGTTTGTAGCATTTTTGCCCTTCTATCTCATCCTGGCTGGAACACATCGAATTACAAATAACCCTGTAAATGTAATATATATTTAGAAAAAAAGTTCACGTCAAAAATTCAATGTCGAGATTTTGATGGATATACACTAGGGTGGTCGCAAGAAATTGATGTCCGAATATCTTTGGCGGGAACCTCTAGAAAGTTGCTAAATTATGTAAAAGTGAGATAGGGAAAGGATGAGCGTGATCGAATAACCCTAAGACCTGCCTCAACGGGCCTTAAGTTTAGTAAAACTTGATGGAGACATATCAAGGGTAGCATTGTCTAAACTTCTAAATCATTTGTGGTATTTAAACCAAGAGCAGGTTGCTTTTGCTTTTTTGATAATACTTTAGATCAGTGGTTCCCAACCGGTGTGTCCCGGCACCCAAGAGTCCCGCAAGAATGGCTAAGGGGTGCCGCGAGATATTTAGATGAACAAAAAAAAAAATAATAATAAAGAGGCGGGAAAAAAAGTTAGCGATCGTGAATGTTTTTAAACTTTTCACTTTTCTTGACGTTCAGAAGAAATATTAAGGCTAAAATAATTCCTTTTAATCCCTCCGTATTTAATTCATGGCCCTTCGATTAAGAGGTGGAAATAACATAAGTAGGGGGCTCACCCCCAAAAACGGTACGGAGTGGGGGAAAACGGAGGTCATATTTGGATTCAGGAGGTCATTTTACTTAAGAATCTGATAAAATTATTTCGGAACTCTAAAAAAAATTTCATTACCCCTATTAGTGTTATTTGAAAATCAATGTGATGTGCCTCTTAACCATATTCGATTTTTTGCCCATACCATGAAAACCGTTGGTTTTACTAAAGAATGTTAAAGGACTTTTTTTTAGTAAATTTAATGCTCTTCAAAAAATTACTGATGAACTTTTTTTGTTGGACTAACCGTCTAGGAGTTACAGATGTTAATAGTCAAATTTAGAGGAATCGATGAACTTTAGGGCCGATGAGGCAGGTCTTATCGTTATCCGATCGAGCTCAAACTTTCACAATCTACTTTTTACACCAATTGTCAACTTTTAAGAGGTTCCCGCCATAAATACAGCCAAAAAAATTTTCTCCCCTTATACCTTGCAACCACCCTAATATACACCTTTTGACATTTAATTGAACCTACTGGTCCGAATCCTATTGGAAATTGTAAAAAAGGTTCCTAAACTTCATCAAAAATAAATAAATATAAATGTTTATCTAATATATCGGCGGAAAGTAAATATATATCTACACAAAAAATCTGGGGTAACAAGCACAGTTCACAACTTACTCTTATCAAAGGTAAGAGAAAGTTGTGTACTGTGCGACCAGCAACACCAGATTTTTATTTCTTATTAAAATTAAATTATTAATACGTGTATATGATTTCTATTAGATAAAATTGAATTTTTTATTTTTTTAAATTTATAATACCACTAGCCCAATTAACACTCTCATAAGATGGGTCAAATAATTATACTGCATATACAATATTAGGATTAGAATTAAAAAGAATATTTGTGAAAGGATTAAAGGATAAATAAAACAATGATTTAATAAAATAATCTTTATTGAATATTTAATGATTGAATATAAATAAAAAAATAATAGCTAAATATTTCTTTGTTTCAGAAACAGAAAACATCCAAGTTCGTCATCATTACGTTATTCATCATTATTATAAAATAAACAGCACATTCGTACATAGTCTTTTAGTTGAATTCATCTCGAGGAAGGAGCCATCTCTGTGCAAAAATCTTCTCTTCTATTGCGATTCTATTAGTGAGAATAAAAGGACCTCATCTCACTCAAATTAAAAGGTATTTATAATTTACATATTTCATTTTCATAAAGGGTTAACATTTTATTTTTGTATTTTCTTTCTTAACATATATTTATAAAATTATCCTTTTTTTTCAATGATGAAACCAGAGGGTGATTAGGGAGGGGTGTACATTTGGGAGCTATAGGTATGGTTTTCTGAAGGTTTAAAATTTCCTGCTCCCAACCCCTAATTGGTGGTGAGTTTTAAGGATGGATTAATTAAATCTTTTAAAAATTTTATTTCACTTCGAATATATCACTAATAAATAAATAAATACAAAATATAACACTTGGAAGTATTATATTTTAATAGAGGGTAAGTTTTAAGGGTGGATAAATGAAGAGTCTTTTAATAGTTATTTAATTTCGAATTTATTTCCAAAGGAATAAAACCCCGTTAGTTTGCAAGTGATTGGAATTTTTATAAATAGAGAATTTATGATTTTTATTTTTGGGTGCACAGAGAGCAATGCTATTTCTTTATCGATCGATGCCTGCCTGCTTGCTTGTTGCCTATCTGCCTGGCTTTACTTGTTTGAGTCGAGTCATGATTCATTCGGCTCCTCTCTCGGTGTCTCTCTCTCTCTCTCTCCTGTGTTTAGTCTATTTTATATTGTGTTGTTATTTATGCAAATAAGACGTTCATCCCCCAAACTCATTTACTCCCCGTCTGGTCATCATTTTATTAAGGTAATGAATATTTTTATATCTCATTTTGATAACGAATTAAATTTCTATTTTCTTTTTTTTTTCTGTCTTAAAATATATTACTTAGGGTATATAAAATTATCCAATTTTTTAGATATAACGAATTCGTGTAACCAAGGGGAAGGGTGATTTTATCAGAAGGGCTGTAAATCACCCCTTCTGAAAAATAAAATACTATTTTCTTTTAAAAATGAAATTTAAAACACTAATACAAAATTAGCCTATATATTTTTGTAAAATTTTTGCATTTAAGGAAATTGATTTGTCTACTTTCTCTCCCTCCTCACCCTCCACCCCTATTGCAGAGAATTTAGCTAATAATTGAAAATATAAATTCTTAAACTTTTATCTCTCGTCAATGATAAATTATAAATAATAACTGTGATTAACATTTCGTTTTAAAAGTATATTATTATTTTTACTAATGTTAGCAGAGGGTGGTAACGTGTGTACGTTTTCCATTCTAATTAAAATATTATTATCATTCATCACAAACGCTCGAATCATATTTAATAAGAAAAAATAATTTTTATTTTTTACAGGGCTGTCTATTGCTAGAGGTCGTCTTCTCCCTTCATCATCGTCCATCTCGCTCAATCATCCCTATCTCAGCGCACTTAGGTGAGTTCTGACAATATTTATAATTTAATATCACAAATAATATTTTCATTTTCCTGGGATTCTCTCTATTTTAATATCTCGAGTATTACAACCCCCTCGTTTTATATCATTTAAATTTATAAAAATCGCCACCTCTCTCTTTTTTGATTCGGCTTCCAACAGTTAATTATACTTAAAAACATTATCTGTTTTCTATATTAGGCCTGTAGAAATGAATAGGAGGGTTGCTTTCTTAAACTTTTATCTCTCGTCAGTAGTATAATAATATAGTAATAAGTGCGATTTTTATTTTTTTAATTTGTTTAAGTCTCTGCATTTATCAGCGTGATAAATCAAGGCGCTTATTGGCCAGAATAAAAGGAAGTTGAGTCAAAGCGGAAATTTTAAAATTTGCGCCGAAGGCGAGCAAAGGGGGGGGTTCCTTGGGCGTGCTTTTCCACTTGTACTTTATATAATGTTTGTTTGAGGGAAAAAAAAATTCAAATTTTTTTTTTTAATTTAATTTTGATCGATCGAAATGAATAGGATGGTTTCCTGTTATAACTTTTTTTTTATTCATTTTTGTGGTGTGGGTTTATCGGGAATTTTCCTTTGCTTTACATGAGAATTTAACATAATAAAATTATAATTTTTACTTCGATTAATTCAGATAATATATTATTAAAAAATAATTTTTTTAACTAAAAAATAATTACTTTTTCTCTAATCTAAAAAAAAAAAAATTTCTCTTTGTTCGGTTATGTCATCAAGTAACAAGGGTAGTTTTAACTGTGGGGTTATGTTTTAAAATTAGCCATTTAATCAAATAAATTATATAAAATTATTTTTCATTAAATTTGGAGAATCCCATTGTATGATAAAACATAATTAAAAAAAAATTCTTATTCCATCTAATAAATCTCTCAATTCTTCATCCCTTGTCAATTAATAATTAAATAATGTGCGACGGATGGAGGGACGAATTACTTGAATATCTATCCCCTAGCCTCCCCGTAGCGTCTTCACTCTATACTAGTAAAGAAGTATTAAAAACATTTAATCTACTTAATCGTCTTTATATACTTGAATCTAAAATCTATTTCTTTTTAAAAGGAAAAAAGTTTCTCATTAAATTAGTCATTAGATGTTTTCATTTAATAAAATAACAAACATTTTAATAAATTTTCTTTACGGGTAACTTTATTTTCTAAAGTTTGAATATTATTTATTTCTTAAATCTTAAAAATGTAAATAATTATATAAATAAGGGATGGAATACCTGAGCTGAGTAAATCAATCATATAAAAAATAAACTTTATTAACTATTTAAATATCTAGTTTATAAATGGATTAACAAAAATTACTAGTCTTTTAATTAATATACCGGTACTAATTAAATAATTTTCCATTGTTCCAGGATCCTCCGTATGTCAATCAGCGGCCAAGTCGACGAGCTTCTACTGAAAATAATAAACACATACATGTGAGTTAAAGAAAATAATTTTAAAAATACTATTTCATATGCAAATGGAGTTTTTTTTTCTTTTTTATTAAATGGCCTCGGCCTAATGGTCAGCTTAAATTATAAACTAGTAAAAAATTTAAATATTCCATTTGCAAATGATATTAATAAGATCAAGAATGAGAAAACATTTATAATATGAATGTTATTTATAATATAAAGGGAGATCTTTTCCATAGCATTATCTGCAAAATTTGAACTCATTTGCAAAACAGGAACACGTGGCCCATCGCCTTTGAAGTTTGAGAATTTTCAAAATTTTCTTAAAACTTAATCCCTTTGATTTCCTCAACAAGGGACTAAATTAATTTTATTAATCTAGAAATTTATTATTTAGATTATTTTATTGATAAATATTATCTTAAAGAATCCCTGAAATAACTAATAAAATAAAATTTTAATTATGTTTAAAGCATCTGAATGTTTAAATACATTCTCGTTCTTGGGCCATAGCACAGTGGTAGAGTATCCCCCTCTTGTGCTAGGGGTTTAAATAACATCCCGTGGGCTAATTAGGATAGAATATTGACATGCGCCTTTAATTTTAATTCTAAATAGAGATAGATTAAATTGTATCATCTGTCAAAGTTCCTCAGCATAAATCTGTTCTAGGGTCCGACCGAAACAAGATTTTCAGCCGAAACCGAAACCGAAACCGAATATTCGGCCTCAACCTTAGTTTCGGCCGAAACCGTAACCGAAACCGAAACTTGTATTTCCTATAAAAATTTTTTTTCATTTTACTTTTTTTTTTTTGAATTTTTTTCCCTCCCGTGAAAATCATTTTACCTTTTTTTTAGGGAGACTAAAATTTTTTTCTACCTCAAGAGCAAATTATTTGACCTTTTTTTTTTTGCATGCGAGTCTCATCCCATTTTTTCAGACTCTGGTTTCGGCCGGCCGAAAGGTTCGGCCACTTTTTGGCCGAAACCGAAACTACGGCCGAAACCATGATTTTTGGCCGAAACTGGCCGAAACCGTAACCGAAACCGAATATTCGGTCGGTTCCTAATCTGTTCATATTTTTAATTTCACTATTATTTGCCATCAACGATTATAATATAAAATTATATTTAACAAATGTGTGAGTATGTTTAGTCAAATCCGAATTGAGGTATTGAATATTAATATCTTATTTAAATGAATAGAACTCGAAAATTATTTAAATAAAATGAAATAGAGGGTGTCGGAGTTATCAAAAGAAATTTCAATTACTCGATTTTCTTTTACTTTACAGAATTTAACTGTTTAAAGATATTGGATCATCCTTAGCTATTTTTTCAACAAGGGATGATATTAAGGGTGTATGGCCTTTTTAAGTCTAAAAATAATTTAAATTTGAAATTTAATTTAACGTGCGGCACGGAGTAAAATTTAAGTTCATATTAAAAAAATACTTCTTGCGTTATCATTTGTGGTTCATATAATTTTAAGATTTGAGCTTAAAGGACCCGGGAAAAAAATTGAAATTGAAATTTCAACCATGAAAATTATTTTTTATTATAATTTTAAGATTGGATAGCAAAGGGCCCGGGTCCCCCAGATATGTCCCCCCTTCCCTCCTCTGAGAGAAATTACAAAAAAAAAATAGATCAAACGAGATTCGTATACCGATACTAAAAAAAAAAAAGTCGGTCGAAAAACGGCGCCCCTGTTGAGCTTCGCCCCCCCCCCCCTCTGCCCTGAAAGGCTAGTTAGGCCGCTGCCTGGTGGTGAGAATGTATTTTTAGGGGTGCTAGTCGATTTATAGAATCTTTCTCTAAAATGTTATCTTTTTACTTTCTTTACCCAATAGATGAAAAAATTTACAAACTTAAAAGGGATAAACTTTTTTTTTAGTCGACAAACTTGTTTCTCGCACCCCCTATAACCATAGGGGGTGCGAGAGTAAAGATACGACTATAATTTAACTATATCAGATAATCAAACAAATATCGCCTCCTCCTTTGAAATTTATTAATAAGGAATCCTTTTTAGGCGGTTAGAATGAAATATATATACTGAAGTTAAAAAGATTATTTGGAAATAGGATTAGGGTATAAATAAAACAATTATTTAATAAAATAATCTTTATTGAATATTTAAAATATGGTAATACAAGAAGATAAAAAATACTATTAATAAATATTTATTTGTTTCAGAAGAAGGAGCTTTTTGGAAAAAAAATCTATGTGAGTCTTCCTTATGATCAAACAAACAGCACACTCAAATTTTTTTTTTTTTAAATTGTGAACTGATCTGCCTCGATGATATTAGAGAGAATAAAACGTAACACACACCACATCTCGCTCTTAAAAGGTATTTATTATTTGTAAATTTGACCTTTTTAAAGGGTTAACATTTTATTTTTATATTTTTTTGTTAACTCTCTTTCTCGCTATTAACACATATAATTATATATATACACACACACACACAAACATACTAATCATATTTAGTAAGAAAAAAATTAATAATAGTTTTTTATCTTTTACAGAGGTGGTTATTTCTAGAGGTCGACTTCTCACTTCATCATCTTCCTTGTCGTTTGAGCATCAACGTCTCAGGGCCCCTGGAGGCTCTCTCTCTCTGGGTAAGTCAAGTCCTGACAATCAAATTTTCACAATTTCATTTTCCTGGGAAAGGTCATTCTTTCTGTTTTTAAATCTCGGGTATAAAAACCCCCTCATTTTATATTTTATTATCATTTAAATCTACATAAGTCTCCCTCTCTCTCTTTTTTGATTCGGGTTCCCCTAGTTAGGCTAATTTTTTTGAATGGGTAGTTTGCTTTTTTCTTTCTCTTACCTATATGTATATGTTAATTCAGGGTGGCTACAGACCTGGAAAACCTTAAAAACCTGGAATTATCAGGGAATTTTGAAAAGTACCAGGGAAATTTATTATAACTTTTTACTCAATCAATTATATCTGACACTGTGACACTGAGTAAAAAATAATTTCTATTAAATTTCTATATGATCGCGGCTTCTAAAGCTATGTCAAATTAGTTATTAAATTGCTATGTGACTATTTTCCCCAACACTAAAAATATCTAGTAGGCCTATTATCAAAACAAATTTCATGGCTCAAGAAATTCGTGGAACAAACTTTTTTATTGTTATTAATCATTAAATTTCTTTAAAAAGAACATCAATTTTTTACTTTCTCTTACTTATATATGATATATATAGAGATCAGAGGCGTACATAGGCATTTGGGGGCCTGGGGCGGCACTAGAAGAGGGGGCCTTTATACATTTTGTACCAGAGTAAGCTTCTATTGAATTTTTTTTTTTTTTTTGGGGGGTGCTCATCTTTAAATATGCCTCTCCTCCATACACAAAAATATTTTTAAAATACCGTATATCCCTGAACCCCAAGGAGTCAGAGCCTGTCAAAGAGAAATTTTCATTAAATTTTGTTTTTTTTTTTATCAAAGTTTTTCCGTTTTTACTTGGGCCCTGGGGGCCCCGGGGTCTCTTGAAGAGAAATTTTCACTAAATTTTGTTTTTATAAATATTTGGCGGTTCGCCCCAAGCTCGGAGCCTGGGCGGACCCCCCCCCCCCCTCGGTACGCTACTGATAGAGATGAAGTATTGGATTCATGTCAAAAATTCGATGTCGAGATTTTGATGGATATAGCCTACACGTTTTGAGGTCCCCTGAATCCAAAAGAGTGGTTTTCGCGACATGGCCTGTCTGTGTGTCTGTGAACAAAATATCTCAAGGAAAAGAGCTAGGAGCTTGAAATTTTTTATTTAAGTTAGGCACATCCCTGGCACGTGACACGAAACTTTCGTACAAAATCGGCCAAAGAGTTCTAGTACCTTACTGATGCACTTTTTGAACATGCATAGCTTGTGCTTTCTCTCTATTTATTTCAATATAGGTAAAAGAAATTAAAAATAGTTTGGAGACAAGCAAAAGACGTGACGTTTAAAAGCGACTGGCTGTGTAGAAGACACAGCCAACACCAAATTTTTTGATATTACTTGAAGTAAATAAAATTAATTTCAAACAATTTAACGATTTCTTGGGACAAGGTTATATTGTATCAAGAAAATTTTCATAAGAAAAGTATTTTTTTTTCTCAGTGTCAGATAGCAGTGATTGAGTAAAAATTTACTCATCTCATCATCTATATTTTTTGAACTCATTATCATACAGTAATACAGTAAAAAGGAGGTTCATTATTCAATCATTGATTGAAAAAATAAATTTGTTAATGCTTAAAAGATATAAATAAAGTCAGGATAGAAGAAAAACAGCAGCTAGTCGTATTTCATTATTTTAATTCCTATCATGTTGACGTTTCGATTCCCCCAGCCCTTTCTGAGGATGATCACAACCGGAATCGAAACGTCAACATAATGGAAATTAAAATAATGAAATACGACTAGCTGCTGTTTTTCTTCTATCCTGATTGAACTACCAGCTATAAGCTCTACGTATCTGCTTAATATAAGTAAAGTTTTTGGCTGCTCAATTTGTGAAAAAAAAGACATCTTAATTACACGAATAAAAATTTTAAATCATGGAAAAATAGAAAAATTTCTCTGGAAAACCTGGAATTATCAGGGAAATTTCAAATTATTTATTTCTCTGTAGCCACCCTGTTAATATATAGAGAGAAAGTATTGGATTCGTGTCAAAAATTTCAATGTCGAGATTTTGATAGATATACAGGTTTTGAGGTACTCTGAATACACAAAACGTGGTTTTCGCAACATGGTCTGTCTGTGTGCTGTTTGTCGGTGTGTCTGTCTGTGTTCTCTCTGGCTTCAATTTAAAGCATGAAGGAATTGAGCTAGGAGGTAGAAATTTAAGTTAATATATTTAAGTTAGACACCCACCTAGAACGTGAAAATGTACATTGCCCCCCCCCTGGCACCCTCTAGGAAGGGGCCTGGGACAAAATTTCTTCTTTTACTTCATTTATTTTTAAAAATGATATATTTTTACTTTTGAAAATAAAATCTTCTAAATTAAAAACAACTTAAAAGAGTAAGAAATTCATTTTTTTTCTAAATTTTCTGATAAAATACACTACCAAATTTTTTAAAATTTTAATTTTATTAAAATTGTGATTTTATTTAAAACTTTTTAAAGTTATATAGTAGATTCTGTTTTTGCTTTCATACTATTTGAACATATTAAATTACTCTTACATTTCCTAAAAAAAATTTTTGCTCCCCCCTCCCCCTTGATTACAAATTCGTTCCGGCGCCCCTGAATAACTATAAATCTTTATCTAATATATCGGCGGAAACTAAATATACATCGGAACAAAAAATCTCGTGTAACAAGCACTGTCAAAACTTTATCTTACCCTTGGCAGACACACCAGATTTTTATCTCTTATTAAAATTAAATTAATTATATGATTTCTATTACATAAAATTTTACTTTATATTTTTTTAATTTATAATACCACTAGCCCAATTAACACTCTCATAAGATGAGTCAAATAATTATACTGCAAATATAAATATTCCAATATGAGGATTAGAATTAAAAAGAATATTTGTGAAAGGATAAAGGGATAAATAAAACAATGATTTAATAAAATAATCTTTATTGAATATTAAATGATTGAATAGGCTAAAAATTAATAGCTAATCATTTCTTTGTTTCAGAAACAGAAAACATCCAAGTTCGTCATCATTACGTTATTCATCATTATTATAAAATAAACAGCACATTCGTACATAGTCTTTTAGTTGAATTCATCTCGAGGAAGGAGCCATCTCTGTGCAAAAATCTTCTCTTCTATTGCGATTCTATTAGTGAGAATAAAAGGACACTCACCCCTCATCTCACTCCCATTAAAAGGTATTTATAATTTACATATTTCATTTTCATAAAGGGTTAACATTTTATTTTTGTATTTTCTTTCTTAACATATATTTATAAAATTATCCTTTTTTTTTTAATGATGAAACCAGAGGGTGATAAGGGGGGTGTACATTAGGGTGGTTCTTAGCTAAAGGTATGGTTATCTGAAAGTTTAAAATTTGTTGCTCCCAACCCCTAATGCTGTTCCAATCAACAAATAAAAGGGGTGTGCAAACTTTCAACTCAATTGGACAACTTATAGGGGCCTACAAACGCCTTGAATTTGCTACTTAGGGTATACGAAACGATCGATTTCGTTTAAAAAGAGGTAAAAAAATTATTTTCGAATATATCCCTACATATACCCAATCTTACACAAAAAAGAACGCTTAGAAATATTTGATTTAATTGATGGTGAGTTTTAAGCGTGGGTAAACGAAGAAGTCTTTTAATAGTTATTTAATTTCGACTTTATCCCCAACTGACTAAAACCCCGTTAGTTTCCAAGTAAATAGAATTTTTATAAATAGAGAATTTATTTGATAATTTTAATCTGGTCATCATTTTATTAAGGTAATGAATATTTTCACGTCTCATTTTGATAACGAATTAAATTTCTATTTTCTTTTTTTTTCTATCCTAAAATATATTAGGACTACTAAGGGTATATAAAATTATCCAATTTTTTAGATATAATGAATTCGTGTACCCAAGGGAAAGGGTGAGTTTATCAGAAGGGCTGTAAATCACACATTACCCCTTCTAATAAATAAAATAGTATTTTTATTTAAAAATGAAATTTAAAATACTAGTACAAAATTATATTTTTTGTAAAATTTTTACATTTAAGGAATGGAAATTGATTTGTCTACTTTCTCTCCCACCCCCTATTGCTGAGAATTTAGCTAATAATTGAAAATATAAATTCTTAAACTTTTATCTCTCGTCAATGATATAAATAATAACTGTGATTAACATTTCGTTTTAAAACTATATTATTATTTTTAATAATGTTAATAGAGGGTGGTAAGGTGTGTACATTTCTATTCAAATTAAAATATCATTTTTTATTTTTTTGTAAACTCTCTCACACACTTTCTAAATACAAACACACGAATCATATTTAATAAGAAATAATAATTGTTATTTTTTACAGGGGTGTCTATTGCTAGAGGTGGACTTCTCCCTTCATCCTCGACCTTCTCGCTCAAGCATCTCCATCTCAGCCCGCTTCTCTTTTTTTCTCTCCCACTGCCCCTGCAATAGGTGAGTTCTGACAATCAAATTTTTTCATCTTATAATTTCATATCACAAATAATAATTTTATTTTCCTGAGATCCTCTCTTTTTAAAATCTCGAGTATAACAACCCCCCTCTTTCAGGGCCGGATCTAGGGGGGGGGGGGCAGTGGGTGCGTGTTCCCCGGGCGGCAGATTTTAGAGGGCGACAATTAAAGAAAGATTTACTAAAAAAAAAGGTAAAATGATATGAATTTTGTATAGAAAATAGAAAATTTTAAGGAGAGGGCGGTAAATTAAATTTTGCCCCCTCTAAAAAATCTCGTAGTTCCGACCCTGCCTTCTTTTTATAATATTTGAATATCATTTAAATCTATAAAAATAAAATGCCGTGGAACCTCGCTTAACGAGTTTAATTCGTTCCAGAATCAAACTCGTAAAACAAAACACTCGTTATACGAAACAATTTTACTCACATAAATTAATGTAAAATATGTTAATGCGTTTCATGTCGAAAAATACTCACTTATGGCTCTTTTCTTGCGGCTTTTTCTTCGATGCACAGGGTTAATAAACTTTTAACACAAAAAATTACAAATTTATTTTCTGATTATATTTTTAACTAGTCGCAAAGCCCGCCTTCGGCGGGCTTTCCGCTAGCCAGGGGGCTGCGCCCCTGGACCCCTTGCTCGCCTTTGGCGAGCAATTTTATTCCCAATTTGGGATATTATATATGCAAGTGTTAAGATGTTAAGGATCTTACATTCCAAGCGAGGCGAGGGTACCTATTGGGAACAGCACAAAAGGGTCTGTTTATGACTGTTTAAAGGGTCAGTCACCTGAGTCCTCTCTTCGTTTTTCAACTGCTGCGTAGCCCCCACCCCCAGCC